>APFE030886256.1:51414-84758 GCA_000404065.3 Pinus taeda
GCAGTAGGTTTCCCACCAGTCCTTGACGTGGGGGGCTGCTTTGAGAAGAGCGAAAACAATCTTTTCCCGACTCGAAAATTCATGAACAGAAAAATAACCCTCTAGCGGATTTAACCATTTATCTAGAGCATCTACATCTATCTGACCCTCGAATATGGGGATTTCAAAATTAACTTGTACCTTAAAGGGCGTGGCATTTCCAGAGTAGCTGCTGGAAGCCGATGCGTCACTTTTGGGTAGCTGCTGAAGTATTTGGGCAAAGCTCATCATCGCGTTCCGTTGTCGCTCAAGGGCTTCTTCGAGCAAGATTTTGATAGGATCTCCTGCTCCCTCGTCTTTCTTCTCATCCGCCATGGGAGGCCGTCGGGATTTGCAAGGCTGGCCTTGCAAAGGTTTGACCAGCTCAAGCCCTAACTCCTTATATCCCGACCTTGTTGGGGACATGCAAAGAAAAAAAACCAAGAAAAAGCAGACCGCTCTGATACCACTGATCCAAACTTAAACAGGAATGCAACAAATTACAGAGATAACCATATACACAAAGATGCAGCGGAAATAATACTTCATTTCATTAATGGAAAATACTGAAATATGCTTACAACCAGAAATGGAAATAAACCAGCTAGGGCGATGGCAGCTTATCTCTGAGAAGAGATGTGTGGCTACATGCCTCTGAACTGTGTTACAATGAGGCTCGAAGGCCTATTTATTGTTGAGAAACAATGGAAAAACCCTTCACATTCCAAAACTTAACCCTGGAAGATGAAACGCCAAATTGTGGGCCCCGTTTTTGGGTAAGTTGGTACATCAACTTCTCGGGGTTGCGAATTGGTCATCTTATCTCTGTTTGACGCGCATGATAGCCCATTGGAAAGATCTCTCCGAGGACTACGACGAAAAAGACGATTTTTAGTCACAAAAAATCATTGGCGGTAGATTTCCCAAAAAACGTCGTTTAGGGCCTCAAAACGAATCCTGAAGTTTAGGACCCGAAAAACTGCTAAAAATAGTAAATTGTGCTATAATTAAGGAAACTGAAAAAAACTGCACGAAGCAATAGAGGGGATCCAAGTCGAATTAGCGGGTGGCCACCAATATCCACCTGGATCACAAGTGGATTCCAATAGCCACAAACTATTTTACCAAATGGATAGAGGCCATACCTTCTAGGCAAGCCACAAACACTGTCATAATCTCCTTCATAAAGAGTAATATCCTGTTAAGATTCGGATGTCTCTAGAAGCTCAATACTGATAATGCAACTGCCTTTAAATCCAAAAGAATGATAGATTTCTGTAATAAGTACCACATCACCCTTGGCCATTCCACAGTCTATTACCATCAAGGTAATGGACTAGCAGAGTCATCCAACAAAAGTCTAGTCAATATTATTAAAAAATTGCTAGAATATAACAAGAAGACTTGGAAAAAGAAGTTAGTTAATGCCTTATGGACAAATAGACTGACTACTAAGAAGTCCATTGGAACATCACCTTATCAACTGGTATATGGGATGGATGCAGTTTTTCCATCATCTGTTGGAGTACCAGTCATGAAAATCATCCAGGAGCTACAGGTGGAACCAAATGATATTCAGAGAAGAATCAACTAGACCATACACCTGTAGAAAACTCGAGAAGAAGTATATGTAAAATCACAACTAATCCAAGAAAAAATAAAAAATGTCTTTGATAATAAGACCAAAGAAAATGATCTTTACATAGGAGATAAAGTTCTCAAGTGGAATTCAAGGAGAGAAGACAAAGGTAAGCATGGGAAATTTGATTTTTTGTGGCAAGGGCCTTATGTCATTTATGGCTACAGAGGCAACAATGCCTTTTTCTTGACAAACATAGATGGATCAAATCTACCAGGAAGACCTGTCAATGGTAGGATACTAAAGCATTATTTTTCCACTGACTCACAATAGTTCACTTTACTTTACATCATTGCACATAACATTACAGAATGTAGATTGGATTTGATGGTAATCCTTTTAAGTTGAAGCCCAAAGAGAAGGCCCTAAGCATTGAGGGATTTACTGTCATAAGTATCAATAAAGTAGAAATCACAGAAGGAAAGTTCACAAGGTAAATACAGTCACAATTCAAAGGCTACTGATCTTCATAGTTCTTGACATTTCACCAAAAAATGCCATCCCCATGTGGATCCACTGTTAGAGTCCTATAGTGATAGGATTCATAATTTTGAATTGGTTGAGGTGAACTCTTGTAATATTATACATACCTTTGATTTCTGCAAAAGTTTCCCATATTAAAATTAAAAAATGTAAAGAGGGTATGTCCTAAAAGAAATATCAAAGGACAAGAAAAATAAGAAAAGATTAAAAAAACTGAAAAAACATGAACCCCAAACAAAAAACGGATCATGAAAGTGTGCAAGTCCAAGTGCCACTACTTTTTACTATAATTCCTTAAATAATGGTTGTGTGTAGCTTGTCCTATATGCCACAATCCATGATAGTCAAACTATTTAATCTTGAATATTTCATGCTTTGAATTTCATGTTTATAGTTATAGAATAAAAATCTGACCAAATAGTTCAATCTTAGTAGATCATTAGATAGGTAGAGAAATAAAAGGAGGTCATGAGTTTAATCTGAGCCCTTGGAAGATATAAGGTTAGAAGTAGATAGTTTCTTTTATAAAAGAAAAGGAAAGAAAAGGGTTTGCTAGCTTAAGTGCACCCACCAAAGTGAAGAAAAAATGTTAGGGTAGGTAAAAGGGTAAGTAAAGAAAGGTTGCAAAAATACAAGTCATTTGGAGCATAAGCACTATTATCATACTTAACTATGTGTTTCAAGTGTGTAGGAGCAGTTATCAATGAAAAAATCATGCTCATAAGCTGATTTGCCTAACTCCCCCTTCATTGCATTTCACCCCCAATATAAACTCACTAACTTCCCTTTTATGCTTTCATGGCTTATGAAAACCCATTCCCCCTCATTTTTACTCCTACCCCTTAGTTTCACACATTTCCCTATTCAGTTACTCCTAAAATCCATTCCCCTAAGTGTGAAACCCCTTTCCCCCCTTTTAAAATCATGTTTTCACTTCAATAATTACCCAAAACCCCTCTAAACCCTTTATCCTAACTCTAAAATCCCGCTGCCTCACTAATGCCACCACTTAACCATTTTCCCAACTAAACTTGAGTTTAACCCACCACCCTAGTGAGGTAAACTAACCCCGGTACTCCTAAAACTTCGCAGTTTAATTAATCCACACTTAAACATGGGTTAATTACTCTAAACCATAATTAAAACCCATGGTTCCTATTAGAGCCTAGATTTACCTCAGGCTGGAAAGGTAAGCTTCTAGGTCCACATCAAACCATGCTCAACCTCGTAGCTAGCCCTACAAGGACAGGAGAGGGCTCTCTCCAAGTCAATCTCAGGAAAGATAATCAATAGGGCTTGAGATGATTGATTTTACAACTGATCTTAGGCTAGGTATGTAGTGCAAGGATTTGATTTGAGTTTTTGGGGGTTTTGAGTTGGAAAATGGGAGAGGCAAATTTGGGTCCGGGGATGAGGCACAATTTTTTGCAGAGTTCTGATTGGGGAAAGGAAGGCAATTGTTTTGATGATTTAGATTGAATGAATGGATGGATCAGACTCGTGAGGAGCCAAGGAGGGTAAGAGAGTCTCAAGAGTCCTCCTCGAACAGATGAAAACATTGAAAATTAAACAAAACTAAAACGAAAAGCACAACAATCCAGTGAATTCTACCTTAATCTCTCATTTGTTTAATTTCAGAAGCAAAGAGAAGGTAAAATGATACACATAATCATTAACGAACTTACAATTACATAGAGAAAAACACCATCAAAACACATAGCCACATGGATCCCAACAAGTGTTGCAAAACCCTGGTCTTTCCTTTGCCAAAAATGCAGAAATAGAATGTACATTGATGTGCCAAGCAATCCCAAGTGTCCAACACTGAAAATGACTCAGAAAATACATGATATATACTAGCCCAACCCATTCCCTTGCCTCTAGGGGTCGAGCTCATCATTCTAGGAGTTGTTTCAACCAATTCTAAACAAAGCACTAAAATCTAGGCAATCAAACAACTTACCTCTATATGATAGGAAATTGATTCATTCATTAAATTTTCACTTTTTAGTGAATGAATCTTCTAGAACATGTAAATATGTGCCAAAATTACATCGTAGTCATCAATTTACACCAATATATATCAATAATTACATCAAAAAGCAAAACTAGTCAAAACTGGGCGAATTTCTGAGCTGTACAGTGAAAATAGGCAAAAATCATCTATGCGCCACGACCATAATCTCTATGCGTAGCACAACTTTGGTGCTAACTGTGAGGCACTTCCCAAAGTCAAAATTGTGCCCAAGATAGCTCGTGGGAAAGTCCTACCTGTCTACTTTCCAACCCAGGTGAAATTCCTGGATTTGGATGTCATTTGCCCCTCCAAAACTTCATTCTCCCAAGACTGCTTCCTGTGGGTGCAAAAGGTGGCATAAAGGTCATTTTTTGCATGTTTTTGACCCTTAGGCAACCCAGAACTTGATGAAATACTTAGGTAATCCATGAGAATGCATAAATTTTCATAAAACATCCAAAAATGTAAAGTTTTCCTCCTGGAGACCTCCCAATTATAAGTGCGCGCCAAGTGGCGCTACGCGTTGGGCGGAAAAACCTATTTTGAAGCCCAAAAGTTCAAAATTGACAAAACTTTCTCCAAAATTCTTGAAATTTGGGCTGGACCTTCTCTATCAAGTGTCATGCTAGGCTAAAGATGCTTTGGCCAATATCTGAAGACAGTCATGCTCCTTTTTCCTCTTTTGTCTCTTTGTTTCCTTTTTCAGTTTTTCCTTTAGATTTATTTTTCATGCCTTGGAACTCATATTTCATGCCCTATAATGGAAATCCATGTGTCTCAACAATGCTTTATCACTATCGGCCTTGTCCAGCACTCTCTCCAAGTGTATTTTGATTCTCTCGAGCCAAGACTCCCGATCCTCATTAATCTCTTGCTCCAATGACGTGAACTCAATCCTTCACCTTTGGGCAGCTTGATGATTCTCCTGGATGTTTTGCAATTCCATGATTGCTTGCTAATCTTCAAGCTATTTGTTCCTTTGCTCCAAGTATTTCATGGTCCACTTAAACCTCTCCAAGTTGAGGGACAAGGCTTTGATCTCTGTCTGCTGCTCTTGAATAATCTCTCGAAGATGTGCATTTTGTGGGCCCGTATCTGTATCATCATCCTGAACAAGAATAAAGTCCCGCTCACCTGAAGGCCCCTTGTCCTGCTATCTTGTACCTATACCTGTGTTGCTGATGATGGCAATGAGACCCCTTCCACCCCAGGTGGAGATAGTACTCGTCGAGCTACTGCAAACAATCCCCTCGTGCCTCTCTGATAGGTGACATGTCGGCACACTAGTAGTCTCTGCCTCCCAAACTCCATGTTGTTGTGAAGGGTCACCCACATCATGGAAAACCTCCTGAAGAATTGTTGAAGCTATGAAGAACTCACGGGAAATGAAGTCTTCCCATGTGATACCCTGCAGGCCAAGCTGATGTACAACAATGATCTTGATGAGCGCATAGTGATAAATGCTATTGTACTGCTGTTTAGGAGTCTTCTTCTGCACAAGAGTGGTCATCCTCTTGATGTTTTAGCACATGAAATATGGAATGTTCATCAACCTGACTCTCGTGAAATGCATTAATAACCTGATATGGTATGCATAGAGGTGTGAGAAGCGACCTTGACAACTGAAGTATCTGATAATGAGTCTCATCAATGGTACATAAGATTCCTTCAAAAACCAGAATGGGAATACCCTACTAAGCTTCCTTAAATAGCTAGGCCTGATGTAAGGTTCATAATATGCTATATCCAGTTGTTGCCTCTTGTTCCACTCTTTGCCTATATTTGGTATCTCAGTGGCCAGAGATATGGTTTTTGGTGTCAAGGTGAAGTTTACTCCAGCAAGAGTAACATGACCATCATGCAGATGCAAAAACACACAACCAAACTAACTCTAGATGATGTTGGATCTGAGCAATCATCTCACAATACTGAAAGCATGACTGTTGCTGAAAGCATGTCATTGCAAGCGGGCAAGCCTGCGATTCAGTCAAGGAAGTGGGCTCTTCTCTAACTTGTCTGCCACTCTTACGAGGCCTTCTGGGAATATTAAGCACAACAGTTGAGTCACTGTCTTGCTCATATTCTTGCTCATATGATGAATCTGTCTCTGTCATGGTGCTGCAATGTGTATATTTGATTGGTTTGACAAAGAGAAATAGGTGATGTGTTTTCAATGCCGAATGTGCCAAAGGGAAATGGGACTGTGAGAAATATGGGACAGTGGGAAAAGCGGATGATGTAGTTTGTCAAGTGAAGAAATGTGCAAACAGTCACTTTTAGGGATGTATGGATTTGGGGAATGATATGGGAATGATATAGTGATAAATGATATATGAGAGGGAAAATGATGATAGGGACTGATATGATTGTAGAATAGGGAAAATGGGAAGCTGGGATATGAGTGGTTTGGGCGGTTAGGGCATGGGAAAAAATCACAAGTGGGAAAGGAGAGTTGGCACCATCATCATAATTTCGAACACCAAATTTAAAACCCCAAAGGAGCAGCTTTTGATATACACATAGGGTTTATATTTTCAAACTTTCAAACCTTTGAATTCTCCCTCCAAACAACACCCAACACAAGTTAAATTCAATAGAAGCACGCTTGAGCTTACTTGGAGCAGAAAAAATGGCATTTTTGTGAGTTTTGATGATAGAAGCGGCATAAAACTGGCCTCTAGGCTCTGTGCACCGCGCACAAACCCAGTGCGCCGCGCCTCTTGGATGCACCGCGATAGTGGAATTTTACATTGAGAATTTGCTCCCAATGTGCCGTGCAGCCTGTGTGCACCGCGACCTCCTCCAATGCACCACGCGGCCCTTCAACGCATAGTCTCGGCCCTTCAAACACAAAATTCGCTCCTCTAACCCTCAAGTCAATATCCTTTGACCTTTTGGCATAGCAATGGATGTTTCAAGCAATGAACATGTCTAATGGAATGATGGGTTTGATTTTTATTGAAGCCACGATGATTTTTTTAGCCTTGGAGGTTCTGTGTACCGCGTGCAAGCCCAGTGCATCATGCCTCGTAGATGCGTCGCGCTAGAGAAAAAATGCACTGTGGCAAATCGCCCAATGCGTTGCACAGCCTATGTGCGCCGCACTCTAACCCAATGCGCCGTGCGCACTCTAAACACTCTTCAGCTTTGAAAATCACCCTCTCACCACTAAAATTCGACTTGCTCTGATCTCTTGGATGCAAATGACATTGATCACATGGAAATATCTTCATAAAGACATGGCTTTGATTTTTGTTCCTCAAAAACCCATCTTTGTAATGTTTGGCATCGGCACTTTTTCACATTTTAATATAACTCTGTTTTTCAAATTTCCTTTTTGATTTTGGTTTGAATGATGAATCTTTTTGGCTATTTTTGTAGGGTAGTGGCATGTCTTGACCAAGGAAGACCAAGGCTGCACCTGGAGAATTCAACAACTGAAAAACTTTTAAAAATTACATGGAAATTTATTGCAAAAGATGAAATGTCGAATTTTCTTCAAAACAAAGTTTTGAAGAAAAGTCATATTCTATCCATATGATGATGAAATTTTGTGAAATAAAAACTTGTTTAGAACCTCCCTCTGGCCTGCTAGCATTATTGACACTATGAAGACACAGTTTGTGAAACCCTAGACCTATGATTGACATGACTATTTTCCCATCAAAATATTGAACATTGACTGTCATGGACTTTAATAAACCTTGATGAAAAGACTTGAGCCAACAGGTACAAGACATGAGCGGAATTGAGTGACAAGGCCCTTCCGTCAAATTATGGCATGCTCCTAATGGAATGTGGATGAAGAACTGTATGAGACACCTAAAAATGAAATGCAATAAGAGAAATGATCTCTGATGGAGAGATGTAAAGACTGAATCTAACATTGGCTCCAATGGGGATGGTAGCTCCTTGGAGGTGCCAAGAATGGCAGATCTCTGGGAGAGATAGACAGTGCCTTCATCCATTGGGCTATGGAGTCCATTATTTTGACAAATTAACACAAGACCTTTAACTCATTATTGACTGAAACTTGACTCAAACTAACTCAAAATTGAACTTACAATGATTCAAAGACTGACTTGACAAACTCAAACCAAAACTGAGATCCTTCTTCAAAATTATAGCCTTCACTTCAGGCCCCAAACTAAAGAAAAGATCACAACACATTCTTGCAATGAAATTGAAATAAAATGGTATATATAGTGACAATATAAACAACAAAAACTTTCTCAGAAATGGTACCATTTGAGTAGCCGACCATTGACCGGCCCTCCAGGACATTCTTCTCCATTCATTTCCTTTAAGAGAAAAGCATTCTGACCACGATATGCAGCAATTTTAAAAGGACCTTTCCAGAGATTTCCAAACTTACTGTGCTTACCCTTTTCCTCATTCCTTGCATCCCATTTCAGCACCACTTCCTCCAATTAGAATTTATCCACCTTGGCTTTTCTTTCATAGATTTTCTTAATCCTCTCTTGTAGCTTTGATGTGTTTTGGAAAACTTCCTCTCTTGTCTGCTGAAAATGGACCATTTGGTTTAGTCTTCTCTACATATGATCTTCCTCATTGTCGGCCTCCTGAAGAAGTTTGACTATCAGAGTTGCTAGAGATGTAGGAAACATTGTATCAACTCCATAAACAAGCTCAAAGGGAGACATACCAATGGATTTCTTTTGGCTGACCCAATCTGCCTAAAGTGCATTGACCAACTTCTTATGCCAACTCTTCTTGTTAATTTCCAGCAACTTTTTAATGATGTTAACTAAAGATTTGTTAGAAGACTCTGCCAACCCATTGCCTTGTGGATGATAGGCGGTTGAGTGACCCAAAATGATTTTATACTTGTTAAAAAACTCAATCATCTTCTTTTATTTGAAAGTTGCTACGTTATCAGTGATTAACTTATTCAGGCAACCAAAACGAGACAAAATGTTATTCTCAAGGAATGAAATAATTACCGCATCCATAGCTTGTCTGGTGGGAATTTCTTTGATCCATTTTATGAAATAATTTGTTGCCGTAAGAATCCGCCGATGCTGATCGGAAGAAGCGAGATGAATTTCACCAATGAAATCCAACCCCCACTACTGAAAAGGGGCACTCACTTCAATGGGCTTAAGGGGAAAAGGTTGTAATTTCTGCCTTCCTTCAAATATCTGACATTTATGACAGCTCTTGACAACCTTATATACATCAGCAAACAATTTCGACCAATAGTACCCCACTCTAAAAAAATTATTTACCGTTGTTTTCCAAAAAAGGTGACCGCCACAATCTCCTTTGTGGAAATCCTCCATGACCTGCTTTGCTTCTTCTTCCACCAAAAAATTCAACAAAACGCCACCGGGATCTTTCCAATAAAGTGCTGAATTTAGAATGCAAAATTTAGTAGCCTTTAATTTGAGAGTTCTACTTTTTTTTCTAGTCATGCCGGGTGGTGGTGACAAATTCTGCAGCACATATATGATATCTGAATACCACGGGGAAAGAACAAACATTTCTGATACCTGAATTGACAAACCTTTCTCATTTTCATCGAACATAGCAGCGATCAGATTTATGTCTAAGGTGTGCAAGTTTGATTCAACCATTAACTTTGCTAATCCCTGTCCTTTAACAAGCTTGGTGGGCTTTATCTCCGCATCGTATTCCAAGAAAGCTGCAATCCACTTGCCTCGTCTTCTTTTCGAATCTATCTGCACTAAAACATCCTTGACAGCAACGTTAGGAACATAAGCCAAAGTATGAGAATGCAGAATATATACTCGAAAATCTTTCATTGCTTTTACAAGTGCAAGGGCCTGCTTTTCAATGATGTTGTACTTCAAGGCTGCATCTCTTATAATTTGGCTAAAGAAAGCAATTGGTCTTTCATACGCATCTCTTTTCTGCATTAATACAACTACCATTGTGTGCTCCGAAGCAAAAGAAAGCAATATAAAATCCTGAGTGTAGTCTGGGCTAATTAGAACTAGAGCTGAAGAAAGAGCCAATTTGACTAAATTGAAAGATTTTACCACCTCTTCCATCCACTTCACTTGGTTGTCCTTCTTAAGCATGTTTTTAATCTCTCTTAGGTGTTCAGCAAGGTTAGGCACAAAGCAGCGTAAAAAAATAATCTTAACATTAAAATATTGAATCTCCTTCTTGTTCCAAGGAAGATCAATTTGTTGAATCGCTTGTACACGTGTTGGATCAATACGAATGCCATCTTTTGAGATAATGTGCCCAAGTAGTTTGCCCTAATCCATTGCAAACTAGCTCTTCTTTGGATTCAGTGACACACCATATTTTCTGCACTTTTGAAAGACAATTTTCAAATGATACATATGTTCTTCATCTAATTTGGAAAACACGGTCAGATCATCAAGGTACACAACCAAAAAGACATCCTTCTCATTTACGAAAGCCAAGTCCATTGCCCGCTGAAATGTGGCACCCGCGTTCTTCAAACCGAAAGGCATTTTAGTGTAATGAAAAGTTCCCCACGGAGTGGTGAACGCTATTTTATCCCGATCATCTTCATGGACCAAAATTTGGTTATATCTAGAATAACCATTGAGTAATGACATTCATGATGCTCCAACTACTCGATGAAGTATATGATCCATTTTGGCCAATGGATAATTCTTTTACAATGAAACTTTATTGAGATTACTAAAATCAATGCACAAGTGAATCTCACCTGTCTTCTTTCGAATGGGCACCAAATTAGAGATCCAGTCAGAAAATCTGATGGGAACAATGATTCCTAATTTGTATAACCTATTTATCTCCTTCTCAATTGATGGCAACAGTTTTGGATATAGCCTTCTCAACTTCTGTCTGAAAGGTTTATGATGAGGCTTAATGGGGATAGTGTGCTGAATTATATCGGTGTCATATGTCTTCAAGTCAGAATAATCCCAAGAAAACAAATCAATAAAAGATGACAAAAAACTGATATATTTGGCTTTTACCTTTTGTGGCAATGCTTTGGACAGTTTTACCATTTTTGGATTTGCATCTGTTTCGATATTGACCTCTTCAACACCCTTTCCTGTTGGCTGCAATGTTGGTTTGTGGGCCACGTCATCTTGATCAAAGAGTTCTTCTAAAGGTATCAAGCCTGTTAGAGTCAGTCTTTTCAGTCCTTCCATAGAGATCAAAACTCTTTCTGCATCTCATTTTTAGGTGTCCTGCTCCATTCTCCCAGCTGCATTCTGCTAGGGGCATGCCATAATCTGACGGAGAAGGTCATGATAATCATTCCCCCTCATGTTTGGTTCTTGCTGGCTCAGGTCTTTTGTCAATAATCATCAAAGTCCATGACAGTCAAGGTTTGGTCCTTTAAATGACAAAGGTCATTTCGAGGTCTAGGTCTAGGAATTCATCAATTTGGTCTTTGAACATGTCCAGTAAAGCCATGCAGGCTAGAGTGAGGCCCTTACACAGTTATGGTTCAGAGAGCTTCATCATCATGCGGATAGACTCTGACTCTTCTTCAAAACTCTGTTTTGAAGAAAAGTCAAACAGTGTCATTTATGACAAAATTTTCAAAAAAAAGTCGACAGATGATTTTTTGAGATGCAGTCATGGTTTCCATGGCCAAACGTCCTGTCGTGCAATCCCTGCAAAGAATACCGAAAATTTCATCATTTGAGCTAAAATTTCAAAGGAAAAGTGAAAATCAGTGTGTTTTAAAGTCAGTGAAAAAGTGCAAAACTCAAACATTAGAAAAATGGGTTTTTGAAGAGGCAAAAATTAAACCCATCTATTCCAAGGCTATATATACAATGTTTTGACAAAAAAAAAGGCATTTTGCTATTACAAGCCTTGGATAAGTGTTGGAAAGGCGTGAGTGTGCATTGGTGAGCGGTTGAGTGAGTTGGAGGCGGCTTTAGAGGGCGCGGCGCATATACCCAGGAGCGCGGCGTACACAGAGGGTGTGGCGCACACGCAGCTTGCCCACAGTGCAATTTTTCTAAGGGCGCGACACATACCCAGGGCGCAGCACACTGGGCTTTGCGCGTGGCACATACAGACAAGGGCCAAAACAAGTGCCCAAATGCTCCCAAATTTTGGCGAAGCCTATCAAATTGAGAGGTAGGCTCTTTAAAATCACTTGCTCATCAAATTTTGTCAATGATAGGGTGTTTATAGAGACGTTTCAATGCCACAAAAATATATAAAATCGATCATAAGAAATCACCAAGAAATTGATGGCTAGGGTTGTTAAAATGTCTTGTTAGTGCCAAGGTTTCACTCCACTCACCTTTTCCCCTCACCTATCACTTTTCCCATCCTCCTTCTCTCCTTTTTCCTAAAATCCCTTCCCTAAAATACTACCAAACCCTCTCCCCTATCCCTCCACTATTTGATCAACACAAAACCCCAAACCCTACCCCATCAAAATACCCAAACTCCTCCCATATCCCTAACAAATTTCTCCCTATAACCCCTATCCCTATTTCATCACTCCCTTCCTAACACTCCCTATTTCATTGTTCCCCTTGGTAGCAGATATTACAAAGGCACCCAGCCTCACACTATCATCAAAAGGGCAACCTAATCACAATCCACATTGCAGTCATGACATCACAGCATTCGTCTGAGTATGAGATGGAGACGCAGAGTGACTCATCCTTAGAAGAGCAGGCTCCCAGGAGACACCACAAGAGTGGAAAACATGTCAGGGATGAACCCACTACCCCCACCGAGTTACAAGCATGCCCTCTTACCATGTCATGCTTCCAGCACCTATCATGTTTTGAATTTTTTCAAAGGGTGGCAAATGTTAGAGTTCATCATGAGTTGGCCTGTTTATTTGTGCTTCATCTACATGGAGGTCAGTCTATCTTGGTCGGAGTCACTTTCACATTGACACCCGAAGATATATCAGTGGCAACAAGTATACCAAATGTTGGAGAACACTGGCATAAGAAGAAGAAGGTGGATAGGCAACACTATGAGCCTTACATCAAAGCCAGATTTTTGAATGAGCTCACAAGAGTCTTTCCCTTCAGATACTTGAAAGATGAGTATGTTCCACTCATGAGATTGATCATGAAATACTTCAGCTATGAGGGCAGGTTCTCTCGACTGTATGCCTATCACATCCAGTTGCTCATGCACTTCACCAGGGTGAGGATGATGAACTTCCCATTTTCATTTGCAGGAACATAAAGAGGATGAAAACCTTCATGCTGCATAAGACCCCTCAGCAGCAGCTTAACAGTGTGTTTCACTTTGCTCTTATCCAGATTTTGGTAGATCATCAGTTGGGATTGTAGGGCATTGCTTGGGAGGACTTCATCTCCCGTGAATTCTTCAGCACATCACAGATAATATCAAAGCCAGAGTAGGAGTTGGGTGCTCCTTCTTATCATCATGAGCATCATGAGACCACTACCAAGCCAGTTTTCATTACATATTAGATAGGCAGTAGGCACTTGTTTGCACCAACAAAACGAGTGTTATCTCCACCCAGGGTGGAAGGGGCCTCGCTTCCGGCATCAGCGACACAGGTACTAGACAAGGGAAAGAAGCCCGTGCATGATGAGGGGCCATCAGGTGTACAGGAGACCGATGTCATCCTCATGTAGGATGATGAGGCAGAGGCAGAAAATGACAAACTTAGGATGACCATTCAGGAGCAAGACTCGGAGATCCAAGACTTGATACTCAATATGGAGAGGTCCAGGTGGGTCATCAAGTATCTGGATTAGAGGAACAAATAACTTGAGGACCAGTAGGCGATCATGGAGCTACAAAGCATCCGTGAAAATCGACAAGTTGCCCAATAGAGGAGGATCAAGCTCACTACCTTGGAGCAAGAGATCAACAATGACCGTGAGTCTTGGTTAGATCAGGTCAATATACACTTGGAGAGACTGCTGGAAAAAGCCAACAGGGACAAAACCATATTGAGGAGGATGGCTTGTCATTAAAAGGCACGGAACATGAGTGCAAAGGCCCGAATAAGGAGCGTGAAGGCCAAATTGAGCAGAGCAACAAAAGAGGCAAAAGAGAAAGATCAACTTCGAATATTGGCTGATGCTTTTGTGGCCCAACATAGTGCCTCTTAGAGAACCTCCAACCCACATTTCAAGAAATTTGGGACAATTTTGGTCGCATGGAAATTTTTTGGCACAAACACAGGTTTTCTCTCTATACGCGTCGCGCCGCCGACGCGACGCGTAGGATTGGGAGCTCCAAATGAGAAATGGTTTTCATTTTTGGATTCAGCAGGTAAAATCATGACTACTGGCACTTGGACAAGAAATTTGGGCATGATTTGAGTCTCCAGGAAGTCAAAACCACCCAAACAATGGCCTCACTGCCCCTATTTTGACACATAGGAAGAAGTCTTGGGAGAATGAAGATTTTGAGGGCCCAATTAGCTCCAAATTCAAAAATTCAATTTGGGTTGGAAAGTAGATAGGACAGGATTTCCAACAAGCACACTTGGGCACATTTTGGACTCCTGAAAGTGCCTCAAAACTGGCCTCAAAGTGGTGCAATGCATACAGAAAGGGGCGCAGCGCATATAGGAAAAAAGGCCCAAAATGCCTCTGTTTCGCGAAATTTCGCTTCCCAACTTTTCATAAGTGGGCCCCCTCATATACACTTCATTTTTTCGGCATCTAAGGTATTTTTAAAAGTATTTTCACTGCAGATGGGCAGTTATCCAAGTGTTAAAGGAAGGAAAAGGGTCACCCAAGCCATTTGTCATGTTTGTGGCGCTGCACCTATAGTTGATGTTTGGCTCTCCACCTTCATTTTGTGATTATTTGAGTAACTCCCCAACCCTTGGGTGTTCTATCTCTTCATGGCACATTCTATATATTGTATGCAAACTATTTGCAAAGGGTTGGTTGGCTTGTAACTTCTGGGAGACTGTGGGAAAGAAACTTTATTTTTGCATTGTATATTTTTTACAGAGGATTAATAAAAGGCAGTGGCTCTGTTTCATGATATTCATGTGGTTGTGAGTGTAGAAAATGTGTCTCTTATGTTTCATATGTATCTTGTTATGTTTCATAGTTCATTTCATATTCATTTCCAGTGAAGTTTTCTGAGTTAGCTAAGGTAGAATTCAATTTTATTGCTCTGCCTGTGGGAAAATTTCACGTTTAGTGTTCATTCTTCTGTTGAAAAGGATTCATGTTGTCCATGCCCTTTTCACCCTCTTAATCAATCTCCCCATTCCGTACCATCTTAAACTAAATTGCTAGGCTTTCTGCATATCTTGCCTCACGAAGTAATCCGTGCCTTTGTATTAAGTTCTCTATTCATTAAGGTCCATTGGTTCCATACCATCCCAGAAACACAGTCATTCATAAAATATTTGTTTCTTGTTTCCATATTCACTTACTAGCCTAAGATAAATATTTCATTGTAAGTCATTTTAGGTCATTTTGTTTATCTATTCACTGAGTGTGACTCGGAAAGAGACCTCTCATGTTCTGGTAGGGCTAGCTACCAGACTGAGCGAGGTTTGTGGTTACCCTAAATTTTGCCTTCCTTCAGCTTGATGCAAATTTAGGTAATAACAAAGCCTTTAGGAATAATGTTATCCTTTAGATACAACACTTCCATTTGATTGATCTACACATCATCTTCACCATCATCTTGTTCTACATCAATTGAAGTGTCTTTGAACTTACCTTTGTTTTGTAGAAAATCATCAATCTCCTCATCATCTTGGAAAACTTGCCAATATCTCTGATTGTCTGGGACAGTCAGACGATGCTTGTCATGGATTTCGAATTTATTACTGGAGTTCATTGGAATCTTCAAACTACTTGCTGCCTTAGCGAGTGCATCAGCAATGCCATTTTGAATACGAGGCACACACGTCAAGGTATAATCTGAAAACAATTTCAGGATATCTAGGACCGCATTTCGGTAAGCTCGCATCCGAGGATGTTTTGCTTGACATTTTCCTTTAACTTGCTTAATCACCAATTTGGAGTCACCATATACTGCAATTCTCTTGGCATTCAGCTTTCTTAGAATTTTTAGGCCAGCAATCAAAGCCTCGTACTCAGCCTCATTGTTCGAACAATCAAAAGCTAACTTATAAGAACATACCCACACATTACTAGGCACTTTTTTCGGAGCAAAAAAAGGACTGCGTACCCAAATACCAATTCCAGCACCATCATTTCCCACTGCACCATCGAAATCCATGGTCCACAGGCCCTCTTCATCTTCTTCTAAGTGTTGAAATTCTGCTGGCTTTGTTTTTCCTGCTTGCTGTCTATTATCTTCAGCTGATTGCTCAACGATGTTTTGTTGTTCTTGTCCTTCTTTCCTTAAAACTTTTCTGAAATTCTCTGTAATTTCAGGAATACTTTCTACTTCTACTAACTGACTATCTATATCATTGAAACTATCTGAATAGAAAACAAAAGACTCTAGATCTATATGTACATAATTAATCGGATGATTGATTGATTTCTCCTTACTTGTAATCATGTATTTCATTTTTTGTTCCCGGTACAATTTTCTCATTTGGCCAAACACAAGAATCACTGCATAGAAGAAATCTAGTTGTAATGTCCCTTTCAATTTCACTCCCCAAGACCTGGAGAGAAGCATACCAAACCTGGGTGGAATGTCTGCCACAACAATATCCATCAAAACATTCTTCTTTGGTATTTGATCCAGACTTACAACCAAGTCTTTGATAATCCCAATACATCTCGCTCCGCTGGAATCAAATGAAAAGAGATCATGGTATTTCCTAGTGATGTCCAGACCCAACTTCTCCATGATAGCCTTCGGCAAAAGATTGTGGGAAGCTCTGGAATTGAACATAGCATTATGCAACACAAAATCATGCACCCTTAAACTGATGTAAAAAGGCGGCACATCACTATCTGGAGACTCACCATTCAATGTTGGCTGAAAAATAAATTCGGGTTGATCATCTTCGACATTCACCATATCAGACATTGGATCAATATTCAAAATTTTAGAAACTTTCCCTCTATAACTATTGTTCCTCATTATTTCATTCAGGGGAATGGATACCTTCAATTTAGAAATTTCATTTTCTAAACTAAAAGCTGAAATATTTTCTACCTCTTTGACTAGGACATATTTCTTTTCCTTTTCCTTCGATGCAATTGGCTGATTTGATTTTTCTACTGATGGTGATTTGTTGATATTAGGATCAACTTCCTCTTTCCCTTTCTTTTGTCCAACAGGTGAATCACTCTTTGATGTTGAAGTGTCCTTCCTCTTCTGAATTGGGTTAACAAGCACATCTATGTTTCTAAGTGAATATTTCCATTGATGGGTGGGCAAATCATTCATATAACCTCTTTGGTACTCATTTGATTCTTCTTTCAAAACCGTGTCATTTGCTAGAATGAAATCTACATCTTTGTGTATAGCTGAACTTTCCTCATACTCCTCCTCTTTAGTAATATAAATGGGCAAATCATCTGGAGTGAAAAAGTGATTTTCTTCCCCTATCACATTCTCATCCTCATCAGATTCTAGTCCATGCACAAAATTTTGCTGCAGAGGTGGTTGTGCTGGCTGTTAGGCTGTCTGATCTTGGGCTCACTGTTCTCTTTGTTTGATTCTATATTGTGGCTACTTCTAGCCACGGAAGTTAGGATTTCTAACTTGTGGCTCCAGTTTATCAAGTTTCACCCTTTCAAACATCTGCTCCACCTTCCGAAGTATTTGACTTTTCGAAGACGACTCTTGTTTTATTGTGACCTTCTTTTCTACTCTTGCTCTAGCCCTCTTGGCTAGTAGATTTGCCTCAACGTTGACCGCGATCTTTTGCATATCTTCCATTGTTGCCAACTCTCTCTTTTTGAGTTGATAAGCCATGTCAGCATCAAAACCATCAGGAAACTTCATCATGGCTAGCCCCACAGGTGGCCTTAGATGATCAGGAATTGCTTTGTAAACTGAATTGAATCTAATGCAATAATATTGAACGGACTCACCAACATTTCGCTTGATATGCTCATATTCCTGAAGGATTTGAAGAGGATTTTTCTTGATTTCCCAATGATCTAAGAATTGTCTTTGTAGATCATCCAATGTAGCAATACTAGCAGTGGGCAAAGCTATGAACCATTTCCTGACTTCACCACTAAATTTCTATGCAAACAATCTCATTGTCACATTTTTTGCATCGATCTCATGAAGGTCGTTGAAATCTGCCATTATGTCCACATGTTGCTGAGCGGTAGTGCTATGAGGAGTGCCATCAAACAAAGGAATTTTGCTTTGATAATCTGTGGGCATATCATCTAAAACTTGAGGTAGCATGAGAGGTACAAAACGAGCAGCCATCACTCTTGGTGGATTGGGTCTAGGAGATGTTGGGGGAGTAGGTGCAACCGATGTGTGAGGTGTATGAGGCAGGTGTGGGGAGGAGAAGCAATTTTGGATGTAGAAGGAGTAGATGAAGGCAAATTTACTGCAGACTTTTGATATGTAATAATAGGCTGCACAGGGATAGTGGGAATGAATGGCGGTTCAGTGGGAATATTTGAGTTGAATACTGTGATGGAAGATCCAAGGGTGGCATATGCAACTTCTAGGAAATCAGTGATAGTTGAAACCTCAATTGTAGTTTGGAGATGTCTTAAAATAAAATTCTCAATAGACTTATTGGACTTTTCAACGTTAAGAGCTGCAACAAAATCCGGATTCGGGACTGTGGAACCAATATCACTTTCGGACTTGGTTTCAAACAATGATAACTCAAACTATGCATCAAAATCAAGCTCTTCAAGATACTTAAAAATTGCAGGACATGAATGGGATTTGAACATGGGAGCATTAGAACTCTCTTGACGAAGTAGTCTTGGAAATTGGGATTTTCATAGACAGGGGGAGGATTTGGATCTGGATTAGCTCTAGTATATCTCTTCGAAGCCAGTGTGCTTTTTCAAACGATCAAATGGACATAAACAACTTTATCAGCCTATCAAATCAACTTAGAATCATCACATGCACCGGGGTTTTTGCAGGTTAGACTTTCCATTAATGAGACTAGACCAGAGATTGACTGAAGTAGTGTTTATCTACTTGCGCTAATGCAAAGAAAAAGTGTTTCAAAGGCTACCTGGCTAATCTTCAAACTCCGTCTATAGTTTCAAAATGAAGAATACTAACAAACAATCAAATAATTCCCCAGTGGAGTCGCCACTATGTTAGAGCCTAGATTTACCTGAGGCTAGAAAGGTAAGCTTCTAGGTCCACATCAAACCACGCTCAGCCTCGTAGCTAGCCCTACGAGGACAGGAGATGGCTCTCTCCGAGTCAATCTCCGCAAAGATAATCGATAGGGCTCGAGATGACTGATTTTACAACTGATCTTAGGCTAGGTATGTAGTGCAAGGATTTGATTTGATTTTTTGGGGGTTTTGAGTTGGAAAATGGGAGAGGCAAATTTGGGTCCGGGGATGAGGCACAGTTTTTTGCAGAGTTCTCATTGGGGCAAGGAAGGCAATTATTTTGATGCTTTAGATTGAATGAATGGATGGATCAGACTGGTGAGGAGCCAAGGAGGGCAAGAAAGTCTCAAGAGTCCTCAAACAGATGAAAACATTGAAAATTAAACAAAATTAAAAGGCAGAGCACAACAATCCAGTGAATTCTACCTTAATCTCTCATTTGTTTAATTTCAGAAGCAAAGATAAGGGAAAATGATACACATAAACATCAATGAACTTACAATTACATAGATAAAAACATCATCAAAACACAGAGCCACATGGATCCCAACAAGTGCTACAAAACCCTGGTCTTTCCTTTTCCAAAAATCTAGAAATAGAATGTACAATGATGTGCCAAGTAATCCCAAGTGTCTAACCCTGAAAATGACTCAGAAATACATGATATAGACTAGCCCAACCCATTCCCTTGCCTCTAGGGTTCGAGCCCATAATTCTAGGAGTTGTTTCAACCAATTCTAAACAAAGCACTAAAATCTAGGTAATCAAACAACTTGCCTCTGTATGATAGGAAACCGATTCATTCATTAAATTTTCACTTTTTAGTGAATGAATCTTCTAGAAAAAGTAAATATGTGCCAAAATTACATCATAGTCATCACGTTACATCAAGATAGATACAATAATTACATCAAAAAGCAAAACTAGTCAAAACTGGGCGAATTTCTGAGCTGTACAGTGAAAAATAGGCAAAAATCCTCTATGCGCCGTGACCATAATCTCTATGCGTAGCACAAATTTGGGGCTGATTTTGAGGCCCTTCCCGAAATAAAAATTGAGCCCAAGATAGCACGTTGGAAATAATTACCTGTCTACCTTCCAACCCAAGTGAAATTTCTGGATTTGGAATTCATTTGCCCCTCCAAAACTTCATTCTCCCAAGACTGCTTCCTGTGGGTGCAAAAGGTGGCAGAAAGGTCATTTTTGGCATGTTTTTGACCCTTAGGCAACCCATAACTTGATGAAATCCTTAGGTAATCCATGAGCATGCATATATTTTCATAAAAAAATCCAAAAATGTAAAGTTTTCCTCCTGGAGACCTCCTAATTATAAGCGCGTGCCAAGTGGCGCTACGCATTGGGTGGAAAAACCTGTTTTGAAGCCCAAAAATTAAAAATTGACAAAATTTTCTCCAAATTTTTTGAAATTTGGGCTGGACCTTCTCTATCAAGTGTCATGTTGGGCTAAAGAGGCTTCGGCCAATATCTGAAGATGTTCATGCTCCTTTTGCCTCTTTTTGTCTCTTTGTTGCCTTTTTCAGTTTTGCCTTTAGATTTCTTTTTTGTGCCTTGGAACTCATATTTCGCGCCCTGTAATGGAAAACCATGTGTCTCAAATATGCTTTATCCCTATCATCCTTGTCTAACAGTCTCTGCAAGTGGATTTTGATTCTCTCGAGCCAAGACTCCCGGTCCTCATTAATCTCTTGCTCCAATGACGTGAACTCAATCCTTCTCCTTTGGGCAGCTTGACGATTCTCCTGGATGTTTTGCAATTCCATGATTGATTGCTAATCTTCAAGATGTTTGTTCCTCTACTCCAAGTATTTCATGGTCCACTTAACCCTCTCTAAGTCGAGTTACAAGGCTTTGATCTGTGTCTGCTGCTCCTGAATAATCTCTTGAAGATGTGCATTTTGCAGGCCCATATCTATATTGTCATCCTGAATAAGAAAAAAGTCCCGCTCACCTGAAGGCCCCGCGTCCTACATTGGCCTCTTGCCTCTATCTTGTACCTATACCTGTGCTGCTAATGATGGCAACGAGACCCCTTCCACCACAGGTGGAGATAGTACTCGTCAAGCTGTTGCAAACAATCCCCTCGTGCCTCTCTGATAGGTGACATATGTCGGCACACTAGTAGTCTCTGCCTCCTGACCTCCATGCTTCTGTGAAGGGTCACCCGCATCATGGAAAACCTCCTGAAGAACTGCTGAAGATGTAAAGAACTCATGGGAAAATGAAGTCTTCCCATGTGATACCTTGCAGGCCAGGCTGATGTACAACAATGATCTTGATGAGCGCATAGTGATAAATGTTATTGTACTGCTATTTAGGAGTCTTCTTCTGCACAAGAGTGGTCATCCTCTCGATGTTTTGGCACATGAAATATGGAATGTTCATCAACTTGACTCTCGTGAAATGCATCAATAACCTGATATGGTATGCATAGAGGCGTGAGAAGAAGCCTTCACAACTGAAGTATCTAATAATGAGTCTCATCAATGGTGCATAAGATTCCTTCAAAAATCGGAATGGGAATACCCTGCTGAGTTGCCTCAAATAGCTAGACCTAATGTAAGGTTCATAATATTCTCTATCCAACTACTGCTTCTTGTTCCAGTCTTCACCTATATTCGGTATCCCGGTGGCCAGAGAGATGGTTTTTGGTGTCAAGGTGAAGTTTACTCCAGAAAGAGTAACATGACCATATGTAGATGCAAAACACACAATCAAACTAATTCTGGATGATGCTGGATCTGAGCAAACATCTCACAATACTGAAAGCATGACTGTTGGTAAAAGCATGTCATTGCAAGCGGGAAAGCCTGCAATTGAGTCAAGAAAGTGGGCTCTTCTCTAACATGTATGCCACGCTTACGAGGCCTTCTCGGCACATTAAGCTCAGTGGTTGAGACACTGTCTTGCTTATATTATTTCTCATATGATGAATATTTCTCTGTCATGGTGCTGCAATGTGTATGTTTGATTGATTTGACAAAGAGAAATAGGTAATGTGTTTTCAATGTCGAATATGCCAAAGGGAAATGGCACTGTGAGAAATATGGGACAGTGGGAAAAGCGGATGATGTATTTTCTCTAGAGAAGAAATGTGCAAACAATCACTTTTAGGGATGTAGGGATTTGGTGAATGATATGGGAATGATATAGTGATAAATGATATATGAGAGGGAGAATGATGATAGGGACTAATATGATTGTAGAATAGGGAAAATGGGAAGCTGGGATATGAGTGGTTTGGGCGGTTAGGGCATGGGAAAATATCCCAGGTGGGAAAGGAGAGTTGGCACCATCATCATAATTTCAAAACACCAAATTTAAAACCCCAAAGGAGAAAATTTTGATATACACATAGGGTTTATATTTTCAAACTTTCAAACCATTGAATTCTCCCTCCAAACAACACCCAACACAAGTTAAATTCAATAGAAGCACGCTTGAACTTACTTGGAGTAGAAAAATTGGCATTTTTGTGAGTTTTGATGACAAAAGTGGCATAAAACTAGCCTGTAGGCTTTGTGCGCCACACACAAACCCAGTACGCCGCGCCTCCTGGATGCGTCGCGACAGTGGAATTTTACACTGAGAATTTGCGCCCAATGTGTCGTGCGGCCTGTGTGCACCGCGACCTCATCCAATCTGCCGCGCAGCCCTTCAAGGCACAGTCTCGGCCCTTCAAACACAAAATTCACTCCTCTAACCCTCAATTCGATATCCTTTGACCTTTTTGCATAGCAATGGATGTTTCAAGCAATGAACATGTCTAATGGAATGATGGGTTTGATTTTTATTAAAGCCACAATGATTTTTTTTTGTCTTGGAGGTTCTGTGCGCCACGGGCAAGCCCAGTGCGCCGCGCCTCGTGGATGCGCTGCGCCAGAGGAAAAATGCACTGTGGCAAATCGCCCAATGCGTCGCGCAGCCTATGTGCACTGCGCTCTAACCCAATGCGTTGCGTGAACTCTAAACACTCTTCGGCTTTGAAAATCGCCCTCTCACCACTAAACTTCGACTTGCTTTGATCTATTGGATGCAAATGATATTGATCACATGGAAATATCTTCATAAAGACATGGCTTTGATTTTTGTTCCTCAAAACCCATCTATGTAATGTTTGGCATCGACACTTTTTCACATTTTAATATAACTATGTTTTTCAAATTTCCTTTTTAATTTTGGTTTGAATGATGGATATTTTTGGCTATTTTTGCAGGGATAGTGGCATGTCTTGACCAAGGAAGACCAGGGCCATGCCTAGAGAATTCAACAACTAAACTACTTTTGAAAATCACATGGCAATTTATTGCAAAAGATGAAATGTCGAATTTTCTTCAAAACAGTGTTTTGAAGAAAAATCATAGTCTATCCATATGACGATGAAATTTTGCGAAATAAAAACTTATTTAGAACCTCCCTCTAGCCTGTTGGAATTATTGATACTGTGAAGACATAGTTTGTGAAACCCTAGACCTATGATTGACATGACTCTTTTCCCATCAAAAGATTTAACATTGACTGTCATGGACTTTAATAAACCTTGATGAAAAGCCCTGAGCCAGCAGGTACAAGACATGAGGGGAATTGAGTGACAAGGCCCTTCTGTTAGATTATGGCATGCTCCTAATGGAATGTGGATGAATGAACTGTATGAGACACCTAAAAATAAAATGCAATAAGAGAAATGATCTCTGATGGAGGGATGTAAAGACCGACTCTAATAGGTCCCGCTAACCTCCGCCCCATCACCTGACCGCACAACTTTCCCACACGATGGCCATCCAATCATCCACCCCCAGATCCAACAACCATTGCCCATATCATGCCCATGTGATGTCCAACCTTTAACGGCCCGAGAGCACATGATATGGGAGGTTTTTCTTGGGGCCCATTTGCCTACATTTCAGCCTCTGGCATAGATCACATTCCCCTAGAAAAATACCACCCGACCCCCATAAGTAGTGAAATGGCCTCCAAAACCACCTCCTCCCCAAAGTGAAAACCAACACTTTTCATAAAAACAAATTCCCTGCCAATTTTCCAACCATTCATGGTTAAAAGTGTTCTACCCCCCATCTTCACCCTTTTTTGCTCAAATCACACTGCTAAACCTCTGAAGCACCTACACCTTCCAAACTCCCGCGTCTAGCTATCAACTATCATAGCCTTCTGATGCCATCACTGCACACCATCCTAGCTATCAAATCCCTCTGCAAACCCCAATAAAACCAGTTGCAGCCCCGACTGTAAATTCCAGGTATTTGAACAAGAACCAAGAATTACCCTCTCTTTAAAGAAAGAACATTAAATTCTTAAAATAACTGAAAGAATTTGATTAATTTCAATTAATTAAGAGACTCTGATTCCCAAAGTACCAAAACCCTAACCTACAAACTACTCATACCCTACCCTGGTTATTCAAATACTGAAATTTCACTCCCAAAGCCATATAAAGCCCAATTTTCCACTATTTATTACAAATATGGCTACCCCAATGTCTATGGATGTTAGACTAGTGACAACCCCTCATTTAGACATTGACCATTTAGCCCTGGCAGACAGGTATTTTCAAATCAAAGACATAGTCACCTCAGGAAACCTTTTAAGAATCCATTGCTGGGCCAAAGATAGGTTCCTAAACCAAGTTGATGACATAAACCTTTGGGAATCAAGTTTGCCCAAGTATACACTCCCAGAAGTCCATCCATTTCTAGACATAGTACATTTTTTCCATGCATGTTATGTTCCAAGCCATAGGGCTATTGAGGCACCAACCCATGAAATATTATTCACCATCACCACTAAATCCATCAACCAAATGCTGCAAATCCAGTCTACTCCTAATCTGACTCCTTTGTACATTCCAAACCTATTGGACCTATACATCACATTCGACCCAGCCAAGATCAAACAAATATTTTAGAATTTCATCATTAAGGAGAGCCATACTCCTAAAGGCATTCCACCCTATGTTTTTGCTATTTTTTCAGAGACTAGCAGGAGAATAATCACCATGATCTCAAGCATCCTAGGATTCACATCAGACGAGTTTGTGGATGAGATAATCATGGCCTTCTTTTCCATTTTTTCTCTAGGCCAACCTCCTTCCATTATGTATGATTATGCCCAGTTCATTGCAGACAAAATGCATGAACAATTCACTAGATTGCCCACTGAAAGAGTCTTCAAATACTCTTTAGTGATCTTTCATATGTTCCTGTATTATTAGACAGATAAATTCTGAGTGAAGATTCATAAAATATATACCAGAGGAAAGGAAAGATTAGCCATCTACTAGACACCCTTGGTCCAAAGGTATAACACAACATTCACATACAAAGACTTCATAGACTGTTTTGTTCACCTTGTCATAAACATGCTGACTTCTAGCACTCAACCTAGAATCAGTACTGAGATCAAAAGAGTACTGTAATTAGCCAAGAATAGCAGAATAGGAGATTGTTAGCTCTACCAGAATCATACTGAAATCAGGATCTATCATTGTGAGTTACGCCCCTACAAATTGCCTAAGTATCTCCCAATGAGAATATTTGCCCTGGAATACTTCAAGTAAATTATAAGTGTAGTTGAAGTCAACTTCATAACTGCTAGGAAGAAGACACGGTTTAATATGAAAAACAAAATGGGACCTTTCATCTACAACACCAGAGAGGCTAGACCTGAGGCCGATAATATGCTTGAAGACATGAAATTCCAACATAGTTTCATTTGGCATTAAGACCCTCATGGGGTTGTGAACAAACTCAGACAAAAGGTCAAGCTAGGACCTTACATCCACTACCCCAAGCCTAACATTGAATAGTAGCCTAATCAGTCAGAATGGGTAGAGAACAAATTGATAGATATGGACAACACAGTGGTGGATGTGGAGAACACCATGATTGACTTGGAGAAACAATTTGACCAAAGCTATTTCTTGCAGGTCCCAGAGTTGGAAGAGCCAATGAATATCCCTCCCATCATTCCGACTCCTGTCAATGAGGAGAATAATCCCAAAAGAAACAGGGAGGAAGCATCAAGCTCTGCCATGGAGACCACTGATTAGTATTTCCAACTAAGCAAAAGGCCCAAATTGACTCTTGTGTCTGAACAGGAGGAAAACATTGCATCAATAGAAATGATTGATACTAATGCAATGGAGCAAAGGAGTAGATAAACAACTGAGACTGCTGCATCAACAGAAACACAAAAACCCTCTTCCTCAAACTCCCAGATTATATAAAGATAGAAGAGTGTGGAGGTGTCTTTCTTTGTCAAGCCGGCTGACAAGGAAGAAGATATCAAGGAAAGATTCAAGGAGATTAAAATGAGGAATGAAAAGCTCAAGGTAGACACTTATGCCAAGTACTTGGAGATGACACCACCGAATCAAAATAGATTGATGTCAAATCTTGACATCAAAGAGGGAAATTTGCAGGTCACTTTCCTACAACCTACTGTACAACAACCTAAAACCATAGCAAACTACAAGAAGATCAACTTTGAGGTCTTAGCTAAGGATGTGCATCCCATAGATCAAATAGAATCTCACAAGCAGGTTGGAGAGATGATCCACTTCACCCTCACAGCAAAAGCAATGCCAGCATTCAAGCTCAAGGACTCATTAGACAACATGACAGCCTAGTACAAACTGGAAAAAGCATCTTGCAATGCCAAAGACACTAGGATCAAATCCTTAGAAGCCTTGATCATTGAGTTGGGCCATGAACAAAAGGGCATGAAGGTTGTTGAACAATTAATTAAGAAGAAAAATGGAGACATTGTATCCCTTAAGAAACATCTCAAGCTTCCTCAATCACAGCACCCTCAAACAAGAGAAGTCCTAGAAATCCAAACAAATCATGAAGAGATGATGGACTTGGTGCTGCAACTCAATGACCAGTTGAAGGAAATGGAAAAGGAACTAGATAGATTGATCCATCTCAAACAAGCTAGTCTAGAAAGTGATGCTCCAACTGTCATTCCTACAGTGACCACAGTTGTGCCTTCCACATTGGCAGCAACATTAGCTCCCACTGGTCTAATGGCCACTGCATTTTCAGCAACAACAACAACTACATCAGCAATGACATCAACAACAACAAGTACCACAGGTGATGAAACAAACGGGCTGGTCAAGGTAATGGAAGAAATTTCCATTCAGACCAATGAAATGAATAAGTTAAAAGAGAAACATACCATCCTGGAGACAAATTGTAGGTTAGCCCAGATCATGCATAAGTAAGAACAATAGAAATCTACAAAAATAAATGAGAGAGTGAAAAGCCTGGAGAAAGAGTTAATACTGAGTGAGCCTTTGGGAAAGGCCAAACAATTATTATGGGCCAATATCATTGACTCTGTCAATGATATTTGGCCATCTATCCATGTTATTTTTTTGCAGATAGACTTAATCAAACATGCTACAGAAGCCATCCAGAATGTCAAAGAAGAGCTTGGAGAAATTCCAAAGGAAGAAGTAACAATTATTCAATTCCTCAACTCCAAGAACAAATATGAGCTACAAGAACTTGAGATACCTGACAAGACAAGTACAATTTTGGAAGTCAAGAGGGTCCTAGCCAAGAGAAATTTAATGTTAAATTTAGAAGATAAGTGTCAGAATATGCAGTTAGCCATTGACAGGTTCATGGCTAAGTTTGAACTGTCGAAAGAAAAGGGACTACCTAATCCCTTAGTTATAAATGACAAGTTAATGACACTGGCAGATTACAACAAGAAGATCAAGGAAGTAGCCAAAGAACAGGTGATGGTTGCATCTATGAAGGGCATGCCAACCGGAAAAGTCTTGTACCAAACATTTGAAAACTTGTTTTACCTCCGGCATGAGATAAAACACATGTTTATTAATAAGCCCACTTTTTCCAAATACACAGAGGCAGATGAAATATATAGAAAAATGATCAATATCCAATTACCAGATGAAGAAACATGGGAAAACTGAATGATTTACTATAGTAAAAACACAGTAAATTATAAATAGTAAATTATAAATGTGTAGTAAAAAGTGAAACAACAGGGTAAAAGGTTATTGATAGGTCAGCAAGGTTAAAGTGTATAAGATAAAAGAGTATCAGGTGAAAATTTAGAGTGAAATAGGGCATCTAGCATGAAATCCAAACAACCTAGCAGCATAAAGGGCTAAAAATGAAAGTCTACAACCAATAGAACCAAAATAAAAGGGACAGCATGAAACAGTTCAATAGATTTCTCTATCTTCTTGCAAGAAGATATTTCTTTTTCCCTAGATTAGTTATGAATATAGTTTCAGATATTTTGTAACTCCTTTTGTATAAATACTTCAAAATTCAAAGTATTATGGTGGATTATTTTACATTGGTAGAGTTATTTTGATCTTGGACCTAAAGGTGATTGTACCATTTTCAAGTCAACAAATTGGAGCAAGTAATAAAAGCATTTCACTACAAGATTCATGAGATGAGCCATTTGCAGTGAAGTACTTTCTTTGTGTGATTGTTTTACCTTTCTTATCTGATTTCACAATATTAAGTGTGTTCTAAAATCTAAATGAATTAACTGGAAATATCACTCAAACTTTGTTTGACTACACTCTGTTTTGCACAGTAATTTATTTACATGTTTTCTTCTGATACCCGGATTTCAGAACCCTTAATTGCTCTCCCATCCCAATTAACTTATTTTCTTCCTTCCAAAGTCTAGCCTAGGGAACCCTTAATTTCTCCCTAGATCCGATTTGAAGCCATTCACCATTTAGCCTCTGAGATCTGCAGTAACTCATCTATCTTGCCATGTAGACACTTTTTTAGAATTGAATCCAGTCTTGTTTGTCAGACATTCGACTCCATAGCCCAATGGCATAAGCCAAACCTCTGTCCATCTAATTAAAGTGATCCCACAACCAAATTTTCAAAACAAAACCCAAGTGCAAGTAATAACTAGCCTAAAACCATCTTAACTAAAACAAAGTTAAATTTTAGAGAGACAACCCTCTCTGAGCATCAGGAAGGCTAGGTCCTGATCTCCAAAAGTGGTTTGTGGTTACCTTTGGTTTTTCTTTCTTCTTACTTCAAAAGAAATATCAGAGTGATAACACCATCATGAAGAAACTCCCATTATGTCCCTCTTCATGAGTAGAACAATTCCCCATTGCATCAGTTTCCCAAAATCTTCTGTTTTTCCTAGTTTACAAGACCGATGCTAATGACTCGTGTCCTCCTCGCGCTAATATGTAGGGTTTACAATTGTCCCTAGCGCCGATTGGATCGACTGAGCCCTTTCCTAGTTGCGTTGATCCTCTTTTGGAAAGTTTTTTAAATATGGAGACGAAGCTTCCAGCTCTAGAAGCTTTGTAACAGAAGTTTGGTAAATGGTTAGTGTTAGAAAATTATATATTACAGAGCAATGGAACACATAAAATATTGCAGAAAAATATAAACACAGAAAACGCATAAAACAAGAGAGACACATATATACGTGCTTCTCCCAGTTTGGGCTATATCCACGGAGAAATAGCCAATCCTTCTTTTATAAGAATATTTCGGCGTAAATCACATGCAGAAAATATCTGTCGACACGTTTCGAACCAGCAAGTGTGATTCATCGTCAGGACAAGTTGAAGAAATAGATCCAACTTAGCATATTAAATAGTCTGAGCAGAGCTTCGAATGGCTAACTTGACTAACAGCTACTTTTGACATTAGGACGAGGGTCATAAAAAATAATTATTATAATTTAATGGACATTAGTTATATTAGGTGAAAAAAAATATATAAATAATATCAATGGTGTAAATGGTTTGTTAAACAGGAGATGTTTAATAATTAATAATTATAAGTTGTTTAGCCTTTAAATGGGAATTAGTTATATAAAGCACCTCTCTTATATGTAATATATATATAATATATACAAAATATAAAGTAATATTCATAGGTTGTTTAGAATTAATAAACTATTGGAACGAGAAAATTAAGATAACATAAATATGTAAATGTACACAAAAAAATTAAAATAATAATAATAATAATAATAATATAAATAATAAATAGATGAAAAATTATATATATTATATATATATAAATATATTATATTAAGAAAAAAGAAGGTATAAGAAGGTAATGAATTTGAAAATATATATCTATATACTATATATATCTATATATAATATATATATATATATATATATATATATATATATATATATATATATATATATAATATAATAATAAATAAATAAATAACGAAAAAATAAATAAATAAAAATAAAAATAAAAATCAAGCGAGCGACACACAATCTACAAAGAACAAGATAAAAAAACTACAGAGCTAAAAGGAAACCCTAGGAAGGAATGGAAAAGACAGGCTTGAACGAAAAATGATCTGTGAAATTGAGGGGAACAACTAAAAGCTATATATATATATATAATATATATATATATATATATATATAACTAAATATATAATAATATAATATATATATAATATAATAATATAACAAAAAATAAATAAATAATAATAAATAAAAATAAATAAAAATAAAAATAAAAATCAAGCGAGCGACACAATCTACAAAGAACAGGATAAAAAAAACTACAGAGCTAAAAGGGGAAACCCTAGGAGGAATGGAAAAGATAAGGCTCGACGGAAAATGATCTGCGAAATTGAGGGAAACAACTAAAGCTAGAAAAAGAAAGACTAGGAAGAAAGGGAAAGGATCCAACAACTACTGATCTTCCAACCGTCATCTCTATTGAGATTGTTCGGCCTTCTTTCAATTTCAATAGCTTCTCTGAATTTACGGCGATGGAACTGCGCAACCTTGTCAATAACCTTGGCCTCCTCAATACAAACCTGATGCTTGGTCTTTTTCGCATGCTCTACTCAGCTGCATGTTCGCTGATCCTTTGATGGATGGAGCGCCCTATTCCCCTATATAGGGGGTCCCACAAGAACAAGGGATCAAATACACACCCTTCATGTCTTTAGGGTCAATGGGATCTTTCACTGGTCGGAGGGATTTGCGAATAGTGTTAAGGGGCCTAAAGGTTGAGGGAATATCATACTTCTTAAGGATTTGAGCAATCTTGTCCGTGGTTCCCTGGACATAGGGAAGATGGACACCTAGTCAGCGCTCCTTAGGTTCTTTTTTAATTAACAAATTTTTAGAGGCTTTAAGGAAAACCTTCTGACCTATGCGCCTACTATAGCCATTCTCCACAAAGACATTAAGGAGATGGAATTTCTCCTTATCGAAGCTCTCCCTATTAGAAATTCTCAGGGCATGCGTAGCGAGGGTGTTAAGAACACCCAAATTTTGAGCAGGGAAATGATGGGAATCGGCATGAAGATACTGCTCAGTATGCATTTTCTTCCGGAACACCGAGTTGGAGAGTGAACCATCCTTATTCTTAGATATAATAATATCCAAGAAAGGGAGGCAATCATTGACCTCTTTTTCCATAGTGAACTTAATGGTAGAGGACTGACAGTTGAGGTGATTGAAGAAGAGATCCAACTCCTCTTGGCCATGGGACCAGATGACATTAGTGTCATCTACATACCTTTTCCACAACTTGGGAAGGAGACGAGCCAAGGCTAAAGCCTTAGCTTCGAAATATTCCATAAAAAGATTAGCAACAATAGGGGAAAGGGGTGAGCCCATGGAAACACCACAAGTCTATTCAAAGAACTCACCCATGAAACAGAAGAAGGTGGAAGTGAGACAGATCTCAACCAGATGGGCGGTATTAGGATATATTAGGTGAAAGATAACTTCCATGGATTCCTTTATAGGGATATAAAGGAAGAGATACAACCCACAGTAGATCGATGTAACACCCTCTTCGCTCTCAATCTCCTCTCTCTTCCTCACTCAGAATACAAATATACATAGACACAATACAATTCCCTCATATATAGTGAGGGGTTGCCTTTTAGGGAAAAAAACCATAAATTAAACATAACTTCTACCATCAGATCATCCAACTAATGAATGGCCCAGATTGACTAGAAATTACTAGACTTTTACAAGGCAATTTTACATCTATTTTTAGCTTCGGGGGCGCTACCTCGAACCCCGGCCAGGGGACCGCTAGCCCCCGGACCCCCCAGCCAGGGGGGAATCGATCCCCCTGTGTGGAGGGGTGTACAGTCTTCTTGGGGTATACATCCAGCTGAGACCTTTGAATACAAAAGATAATCAGGCTCCACACCCAACAATCTCCCACTTGGAGACTGATTATAGCAACTCCACCGCTGTTTCATTTTCTAGACAATGGCTCCACTTTGGACCTTGTTGTTTCTCATCTTCTTCATCATACTTGAAGAACAATTGAAATTGAGGAGATTCTCAGTTTCTCCTTGGTTACAACTTTTTATAGAGTGTAGGATTCTGGCTAGTGTGTATCTTTTCCAACTTCAACTGTCCATCTTCCAATGTTGACCGTATGAAATGGTACTTGAGCTTTCATACTCGTCGACATCTTTATCTTTCCTCTCAATGGTAGGTACATATCTCTCTGATACAGATAATATTCCATCTTCATCTTCCACAGCTGGTAGTTTTGGCCATTAAATTTTTCGACCCTAATACTAGGAACCCTTCTCTCTTGCGAGTTTATCAACCAAATAGGCATTCGACTTTAATACCAGTTGTTAAAAAATTATATATTATGGAGCGCTGGAACACATAAAATATTGCAGAAAAATATAAACACAGAAACGCATAAAACAAGAGAGACACAAATATACGTGGTTCACCCATTTTGGGCTACATCCATGGAGAAACAACCAATCCTTCTTTTATTATATTATCTAGAAAATTGAAGAGATACAACCTACAACAGATCCGTTGTAACACCCTCCTCTCTCTCAATCTCCTCTCTCTTCCTCACTCAGAATACAGATATACATAGACGCAATACAATTCCCTCATATATAGTGAGGGGTCTCATTCTAGGGAAAAAAA
>APFE030886256.1:112512-128610 GCA_000404065.3 Pinus taeda
ACCCTATGTTTTTGCTATTTTTTCAGAGACTAGCAGGAGAATAATCACCATGATCTCAAGCATCCTAGGATTCACATCAGACGAGTTTGTGGATGAGATAATCATGGCCTTCTTTTCCATTTTTTCTCTAGGCCAACCTCCTTCCATTATGTATGATTATGCCCAGTTCATTGCAGACAAAATGCATGAACAATTCACTAGATTGCCCACTGAAAGAGTCTTCAAATACTCTTTAGTGATCTTTCATATGTTCCTGTATTATTAGACAGATAAATTCTGAGTGAAGATTCATAAAATATATACCAGAGGAAAGGAAAGATTAGCCATCTACTAGACACCCTTGGTCCAAAGGTATAACACAACATTCACATACAAAGACTTCATAGACTGTTTTGTTCACCTTGTCATAAACATGCTGACTTCTAGCACTCAACCTAGAATCAGTACTGAGATCAAAAGAGTACTGTAATTAGCCAAGAATAGCAGAATAGGAGATTGTTAGCTCTACCAGAATCATACTGAAATCAGGATCTATCATTGTGAGTTACGCCCCTACAAATTGCCTAAGTATCTCCCAATGAGAATATTTGCCCTGGAATACTTCAAGTAAATTATAAGTGTAGTTGAAGTCAACTTCATAACTGCTAGGAAGAAGACACGGTTTAATATGAAAAACAAAATGGGACCTTTCATCTACAACACCAGAGAGGCTAGACCTGAGGCCGATAATATGCTTGAAGACATGAAATTCCAACATAGTTTCATTTGGCATTAAGACCCTCATGGGGTTGTGAACAAACTCAGACAAAAGGTCAAGCTAGGACCTTACATCCACTACCCCAAGCCTAACATTGAATAGTAGCCTAATCAGTCAGAATGGGTAGAGAACAAATTGATAGATATGGACAACACAGTGGTGGATGTGGAGAACACCATGATTGACTTGGAGAAACAATTTGACCAAAGCTATTTCTTGCAGGTCCCAGAGTTGGAAGAGCCAATGAATATCCCTCCCATCATTCCGACTCCTGTCAATGAGGAGAATAATCCCAAAAGAAACAGGGAGGAAGCATCAAGCTCTGCCATGGAGACCACTGATTAGTATTTCCAACTAAGCAAAAGGCCCAAATTGACTCTTGTGTCTGAACAGGAGGAAAACATTGCATCAATAGAAATGATTGATACTAATGCAATGGAGCAAAGGAGTAGATAAACAACTGAGACTGCTGCATCAACAGAAACACAAAAACCCTCTTCCTCAAACTCCCAGATTATATAAAGATAGAAGAGTGTGGAGGTGTCTTTCTTTGTCAAGCCGGCTGACAAGGAAGAAGATATCAAGGAAAGATTCAAGGAGATTAAAATGAGGAATGAAAAGCTCAAGGTAGACACTTATGCCAAGTACTTGGAGATGACACCACCGAATCAAAATAGATTGATGTCAAATCTTGACATCAAAGAGGGAAATTTGCAGGTCACTTTCCTACAACCTACTGTACAACAACCTAAAACCATAGCAAACTACAAGAAGATCAACTTTGAGGTCTTAGCTAAGGATGTGCATCCCATAGATCAAATAGAATCTCACAAGCAGGTTGGAGAGATGATCCACTTCACCCTCACAGCAAAAGCAATGCCAGCATTCAAGCTCAAGGACTCATTAGACAACATGACAGCCTAGTACAAACTGGAAAAAGCATCTTGCAATGCCAAAGACACTAGGATCAAATCCTTAGAAGCCTTGATCATTGAGTTGGGCCATGAACAAAAGGGCATGAAGGTTGTTGAACAATTAATTAAGAAGAAAAATGGAGACATTGTATCCCTTAAGAAACATCTCAAGCTTCCTCAATCACAGCACCCTCAAACAAGAGAAGTCCTAGAAATCCAAACAAATCATGAAGAGATGATGGACTTGGTGCTGCAACTCAATGACCAGTTGAAGGAAATGGAAAAGGAACTAGATAGATTGATCCATCTCAAACAAGCTAGTCTAGAAAGTGATGCTCCAACTGTCATTCCTACAGTGACCACAGTTGTGCCTTCCACATTGGCAGCAACATTAGCTCCCACTGGTCTAATGGCCACTGCATTTTCAGCAACAACAACAACTACATCAGCAATGACATCAACAACAACAAGTACCACAGGTGATGAAACAAACGGGCTGGTCAAGGTAATGGAAGAAATTTCCATTCAGACCAATGAAATGAATAAGTTAAAAGAGAAACATACCATCCTGGAGACAAATTGTAGGTTAGCCCAGATCATGCATAAGTAAGAACAATAGAAATCTACAAAAATAAATGAGAGAGTGAAAAGCCTGGAGAAAGAGTTAATACTGAGTGAGCCTTTGGGAAAGGCCAAACAATTATTATGGGCCAATATCATTGACTCTGTCAATGATATTTGGCCATCTATCCATGTTATTTTTTTGCAGATAGACTTAATCAAACATGCTACAGAAGCCATCCAGAATGTCAAAGAAGAGCTTGGAGAAATTCCAAAGGAAGAAGTAACAATTATTCAATTCCTCAACTCCAAGAACAAATATGAGCTACAAGAACTTGAGATACCTGACAAGACAAGTACAATTTTGGAAGTCAAGAGGGTCCTAGCCAAGAGAAATTTAATGTTAAATTTAGAAGATAAGTGTCAGAATATGCAGTTAGCCATTGACAGGTTCATGGCTAAGTTTGAACTGTCGAAAGAAAAGGGACTACCTAATCCCTTAGTTATAAATGACAAGTTAATGACACTGGCAGATTACAACAAGAAGATCAAGGAAGTAGCCAAAGAACAGGTGATGGTTGCATCTATGAAGGGCATGCCAACCGGAAAAGTCTTGTACCAAACATTTGAAAACTTGTTTTACCTCCGGCATGAGATAAAACACATGTTTATTAATAAGCCCACTTTTTCCAAATACACAGAGGCAGATGAAATATATAGAAAAATGATCAATATCCAATTACCAGATGAAGAAACATGGGAAAACTGAATGATTTACTATAGTAAAAACACAGTAAATTATAAATAGTAAATTATAAATGTGTAGTAAAAAGTGAAACAACAGGGTAAAAGGTTATTGATAGGTCAGCAAGGTTAAAGTGTATAAGATAAAAGAGTATCAGGTGAAAATTTAGAGTGAAATAGGGCATCTAGCATGAAATCCAAACAACCTAGCAGCATAAAGGGCTAAAAATGAAAGTCTACAACCAATAGAACCAAAATAAAAGGGACAGCATGAAACAGTTCAATAGATTTCTCTATCTTCTTGCAAGAAGATATTTCTTTTTCCCTAGATTAGTTATGAATATAGTTTCAGATATTTTGTAACTCCTTTTGTATAAATACTTCAAAATTCAAAGTATTATGGTGGATTATTTTACATTGGTAGAGTTATTTTGATCTTGGACCTAAAGGTGATTGTACCATTTTCAAGTCAACAAATTGGAGCAAGTAATAAAAGCATTTCACTACAAGATTCATGAGATGAGCCATTTGCAGTGAAGTACTTTCTTTGTGTGATTGTTTTACCTTTCTTATCTGATTTCACAATATTAAGTGTGTTCTAAAATCTAAATGAATTAACTGGAAATATCACTCAAACTTTGTTTGACTACACTCTGTTTTGCACAGTAATTTATTTACATGTTTTCTTCTGATACCCGGATTTCAGAACCCTTAATTGCTCTCCCATCCCAATTAACTTATTTTCTTCCTTCCAAAGTCTAGCCTAGGGAACCCTTAATTTCTCCCTAGATCCGATTTGAAGCCATTCACCATTTAGCCTCTGAGATCTGCAGTAACTCATCTATCTTGCCATGTAGACACTTTTTTAGAATTGAATCCAGTCTTGTTTGTCAGACATTCGACTCCATAGCCCAATGGCATAAGCCAAACCTCTGTCCATCTAATTAAAGTGATCCCACAACCAAATTTTCAAAACAAAACCCAAGTGCAAGTAATAACTAGCCTAAAACCATCTTAACTAAAACAAAGTTAAATTTTAGAGAGACAACCCTCTCTGAGCATCAGGAAGGCTAGGTCCTGATCTCCAAAAGTGGTTTGTGGTTACCTTTGGTTTTTCTTTCTTCTTACTTCAAAAGAAATATCAGAGTGATAACACCATCATGAAGAAACTCCCATTATGTCCCTCTTCATGAGTAGAACAATTCCCCATTGCATCAGTTTCCCAAAATCTTCTGTTTTTCCTAGTTTACAAGACCGATGCTAATGACTCGTGTCCTCCTCGCGCTAATATGTAGGGTTTACAATTGTCCCTAGCGCCGATTGGATCGACTGAGCCCTTTCCTAGTTGCGTTGATCCTCTTTTGGAAAGTTTTTTAAATATGGAGACGAAGCTTCCAGCTCTAGAAGCTTTGTAACAGAAGTTTGGTAAATGGTTAGTGTTAGAAAATTATATATTACAGAGCAATGGAACACATAAAATATTGCAGAAAAATATAAACACAGAAAACGCATAAAACAAGAGAGACACATATATACGTGCTTCTCCCAGTTTGGGCTATATCCACGGAGAAATAGCCAATCCTTCTTTTATAAGAATATTTCGGCGTAAATCACATGCAGAAAATATCTGTCGACACGTTTCGAACCAGCAAGTGTGATTCATCGTCAGGACAAGTTGAAGAAATAGATCCAACTTAGCATATTAAATAGTCTGAGCAGAGCTTCGAATGGCTAACTTGACTAACAGCTACTTTTGACATTAGGACGAGGGTCATAAAAAATAATTATTATAATTTAATGGACATTAGTTATATTAGGTGAAAAAAAATATATAAATAATATCAATGGTGTAAATGGTTTGTTAAACAGGAGATGTTTAATAATTAATAATTATAAGTTGTTTAGCCTTTAAATGGGAATTAGTTATATAAAGCACCTCTCTTATATGTATATATTATATATATATATACAAATATAAAGTAATATTCATAGTTGTTAGAATTAATAAAACTAATTGGAACGAGAAAATTAAGATAACATAAATATGTAAATGTACACAAAAATTAAAATAATAATAATAATATAATAATAATAAATAATAAATAGATGAAAATTTATATATATATATATATATATTATATATATATATTAAAAAAAAAGAAGGTTATAGAAGGTAATGAAATGAAAATATATATCTATATCTATATATATCTATTATATAAATATATATATAATATATATATAATATATATAATATTATATAAAAAATAAAATATATATAAATAAATAAAAACGAAAAATAAATAAAATAAAAATAAAAATAAAATAAGCGAGCGACACAATCTACAAAGAACAAGATAAAAAACTACAGAGCCTAAAGGGGAACCTAGGGAGAATGGAAAAAGACGAGCTTGACAAGAAACATGATCTGTGAAATTGAGGGAAACAACAAATATTATATATATATATATAATTATATATATATATATATATAATATATAATATAAATAATAAATTAAATATAATAAATAATAAACGAAAAAATAAATAAATAAAAAATAAAATAAAAATAAAAATCAAGCGAGCGACACAATCTACAAAGAACAGGATAAAAAAAACTACAGAGCTAAAAGGGGAAACCCTAGGAGGAATGGAAAAGATAAGGCTCGACGGAAAATGATCTGCGAAATTGAGGGAAACAACTAAAGCTAGAAAAAGAAAGACTAGGAAGAAAGGGAAAGGATCCAACAACTACTGATCTTCCAACCGTCATCTCTATTGAGATTGTTCGGCCTTCTTTCAATTTCAATAGCTTCTCTGAATTTACGGCGATGGAACTGCGCAACCTTGTCAATAACCTTGGCCTCCTCAATACAAACCTGATGCTTGGTCTTTTTCGCATGCTCTACTCAGCTGCATGTTCGCTGATCCTTTGATGGATGGAGCGCCCTATTCCCCTATATAGGGGGTCCCACAAGAACAAGGGATCAAATACACACCCTTCATGTCTTTAGGGTCAATGGGATCTTTCACTGGTCGGAGGGATTTGCGAATAGTGTTAAGGGGCCTAAAGGTTGAGGGAATATCATACTTCTTAAGGATTTGAGCAATCTTGTCCGTGGTTCCCTGGACATAGGGAAGATGGACACCTAGTCAGCGCTCCTTAGGTTCTTTTTTAATTAACAAATTTTTAGAGGCTTTAAGGAAAACCTTCTGACCTATGCGCCTACTATAGCCATTCTCCACAAAGACATTAAGGAGATGGAATTTCTCCTTATCGAAGCTCTCCCTATTAGAAATTCTCAGGGCATGCGTAGCGAGGGTGTTAAGAACACCCAAATTTTGAGCAGGGAAATGATGGGAATCGGCATGAAGATACTGCTCAGTATGCATTTTCTTCCGGAACACCGAGTTGGAGAGTGAACCATCCTTATTCTTAGATATAATAATATCCAAGAAAGGGAGGCAATCATTGACCTCTTTTTCCATAGTGAACTTAATGGTAGAGGACTGACAGTTGAGGTGATTGAAGAAGAGATCCAACTCCTCTTGGCCATGGGACCAGATGACATTAGTGTCATCTACATACCTTTTCCACAACTTGGGAAGGAGACGAGCCAAGGCTAAAGCCTTAGCTTCGAAATATTCCATAAAAAGATTAGCAACAATAGGGGAAAGGGGTGAGCCCATGGAAACACCACAAGTCTATTCAAAGAACTCACCCATGAAACAGAAGAAGGTGGAAGTGAGACAGATCTCAACCAGATGGGCGGTATTAGGATATATTAGGTGAAAGATAACTTCCATGGATTCCTTTATAGGGATATAAAGGAAGAGATACAACCCACAGTAGATCGATGTAACACCCTCTTCGCTCTCAATCTCCTCTCTCTTCCTCACTCAGAATACAAATATACATAGACACAATACAATTCCCTCATATATAGTGAGGGGTTGCCTTTTAGGGAAAAAAACCATAAATTAAACATAACTTCTACCATCAGATCATCCAACTAATGAATGGCCCAGATTGACTAGAAATTACTAGACTTTTACAAGGCAATTTTACATCTATTTTTAGCTTCGGGGGCGCTACCTCGAACCCCGGCCAGGGGACCGCTAGCCCCCGGACCCCCCAGCCAGGGGGGAATCGATCCCCCTGTGTGGAGGGGTGTACAGTCTTCTTGGGGTATACATCCAGCTGAGACCTTTGAATACAAAAGATAATCAGGCTCCACACCCAACAATCTCCCACTTGGAGACTGATTATAGCAACTCCACCGCTGTTTCATTTTCTAGACAATGGCTCCACTTTGGACCTTGTTGTTTCTCATCTTCTTCATCATACTTGAAGAACAATTGAAATTGAGGAGATTCTCAGTTTCTCCTTGGTTACAACTTTTTATAGAGTGTAGGATTCTGGCTAGTGTGTATCTTTTCCAACTTCAACTGTCCATCTTCCAATGTTGACCGTATGAAATGGTACTTGAGCTTTCATACTCGTCGACATCTTTATCTTTCCTCTCAATGGTAGGTACATATCTCTCTGATACAGATAATATTCCATCTTCATCTTCCACAGCTGGTAGTTTTGGCCATTAAATTTTTCGACCCTAATACTAGGAACCCTTCTCTCTTGCGAGTTTATCAACCAAATAGGCATTCGACTTTAATACCAGTTGTTAAAAAATTATATATTATGGAGCGCTGGAACACATAAAATATTGCAGAAAAATATAAACACAGAAACGCATAAAACAAGAGAGACACAAATATACGTGGTTCACCCATTTTGGGCTACATCCATGGAGAAACAACCAATCCTTCTTTTATTATATTATCTAGAAAATTGAAGAGATACAACCTACAACAGATCCGTTGTAACACCCTCCTCTCTCTCAATCTCCTCTCTCTTCCTCACTCAGAATACAGATATACATAGACGCAATACAATTCCCTCATATATAGTGAGGGGTCTCATTCTAGGGAAAAAAACCCTAAATTAAACATAACTTCTACCATCAAATCATCCGCCTAATGAACGGCCCAGATTGACTAGAAATTACTAGACTTTTATAAGGAAATTTTACATCTATTTTTAGCTTCGAGCGCATTGCCCCCAAACCCCCACCGGGGGACCGCTGGCCCTCGAACCCCCGCAGGGGGGACAAGTCCCCCCTATACCCCCCTTTGTGGAGGGGTGTACAGTCTTCCTGGGGTATACATCCGGCTGAGACCTTTGAATACAGAAGATAATCAGGCTCCACACCCAATAGTTAGTTCGGATGGAGCTGAGGAGGTTAGATTGGGCTCCTTTCCCCTGTTAGGATGGAACTACCTCAAGAGATAAGACCTTCTCTCATGAGAAGAGGAACCATCTCCCATCCATTCAAGCTATATAAACCTCCATTTTTCCCAAGCACAACCTCGTGTTAGTGTGTGTGTGCTAGTTCTAATTAAGTTTTGTTTGGAGTGACCAACAAGTTATCCATACTTTGTAGCTTTGTAGTTGTGTGTGGAGGAGAAGTGTGAATTTGGTTTAGTGTGACGACTAAAGGGAAGAGCCTTAAAAATACCATTGTTGAAGCCATCATGGAATGTTAATGGTAGTGCGTGGGAACCTGGATTTGTCGAAGGAGAACAACAATGTCAAGACAACATTTGTAATCTCTTCTTGATTTAATATATATGAAACTATCAATTGATTTCCTACATAATATGTCATCTCACATGTTTATGGCTTAATGTTTCTTGACTTGTTAAGTAGGTTGAATACAATTTTTCTATTATCACGATTGTTGTTTGATGTTGTTTACTTGTTTCAGGTGCTCGAAGAAGGAAATGGGAGATAGCTGGAGCGAGGAAGCAAGGTCATCCCCAAATGGGATAAGTGTACTAAGAGGTAGAACCTCTTAATTGGTTCTAACCTAACGAAATCTTCCATAGAATGTCTTATTTATGGCTAGACCCACTCTCGCGCTAGAGGAATTTTTTGTGTCTGCACTTAGAATTTTACCTACACCACAATTTCCCAGTTTTTGGGGCCAGCAGGACACTGCCTCCAAGAATTGCGCAATGCAAGCCTGGAGGTCAATGTCGAGCCAGACTTGTGCAGTTTCTGGAGGGAACGTAGAGCCTTCACTTTCAGAAATGCGTAGTGCTATACGGGTAAGGCACAGTCTAGACCAAGGTAGCCCAATCCGACTGACGAGCAACTGAAAACATGAGAAGTTTAAATGCATGGTGAGATGAGTGAAAATAAGAGTGAATGATCATATATGCAAACATCAAGTGCAAGATTTAGAAAATGGGAAAGCATGCATGTGTGCGAAGCTCCACCGAGAGGTCGGGAGACTGACTACCAAAACTACATAAGGCATAGTCCACGTTGTCGAGAGCCTGATTGACTACTGAAACTGCGTAATGCACAGTCCAGCCTGGCTCACTAAGGACTGAAACTGCGCAATGCACAATTTCAGTCAGCAATGACATGCAACCAGCAAACTGCATTGCGCATTTTCTTGGGCCAGCAGGACACTGCCTCCAAGAATTGTGCAATGCAAGCCTGGAGGTCAGTGTTGGGCTAGACTTGCATATTTTCTGGAGGGAAGGCAGAGCCTTCGATTCCGGAAATGCAGAGTGCTAGCCGAGCAAGGCACGGTCCGGGCCAAGGCAGCGCAGTTCGACCCACGGGCAACTGAAAACATGAGAAGTTTGAATGCATGGTGAGATGAGTTCAAACAAGAGTGAATGATCATACATGCAAACAACAAGTGCGGGATTCAAAAAATAGGAAAGAATGCATGTGTGTGAAGTGAGTTGCCACATTGGCAACTATTCATGCAAAACACTGCCATGCATGCGATAGCAGTGAGATGCGAGTAAAAACTGAAATGGTGTTAATACAAGCTAACATACATCAAAACTACAGCAAGTGCTCACTCAAATCAAGCAGACAACACTCGCACAAAGAGAAACACAAAAACGCAACAAAAATGCAACACAAGACATGAAAGGCAGGCTTAACCCAAGACAACTAAGTTGAATGTGCCCACGACTCCTAGATGCAATGTGGGATGTCGGAGCTACAATTTCAATGTGAGGAATGAGCTCTACAACATCTAGTTGATGAGTTTTGATCAAATAAAGCTTGTGACATGCATGCCACAAATATAGGAAAAGTGACACCTAGTGGGAGGTTTCGGAAATGATCCTTGCATGTAACCTCTAGCTGCTATAGATAGATCCTTGAATCAAGGGATGCCTTTGCATGTTGCCTTGGGAGAAGTAGTCCATGCATGCAAATCATTTTTTTTGGGTCCCGGAGGGAACTGGTCAACTTGAAGGCACATGCATCGATCTGCTCAGTTGAGGGGGAAAAATGTGCATTTTGGGGAGGGATATGGGATGGGTGCCGAGAAGGTTTGCACAATTTCTAGGCTAAGCAGTTGACTGCTACCCAAAATTGTGTAATTCCTGGGCTGAGCAGCCCTTTTAGGAGGAATTACGCAATTTTCTCAGTGAAAAGTGACAGGAATATTTGTGTATTTATGGAGCCCAACTGGCTGCTAGATAGAATTGCACAATTTCTAGAGGGAAGGCTGGTTTCCCTTCAGAATTTCACAATTTCTTGAGGGTGTTTCTTAGCCTGTAGCTGAACCAAGTCCGATGAATAGTTTGCGAGGGGGATGCAACAAGCTATGATGGACATACTGTCATTCTGCAAGAAAATTGCTGAAGCTTGTGTACTTAACAAGGCAAGACATGTTATTTTGAGGTTGTTAGGGAGGCTCCAAAATGAAGCTAAGGCAAAATTTTGGAGGGTGGTTGTAGCCACTACAATAATTTCATAACTTGATGCATGTGAAAGTAGGAATAAGGTGTTGTACATCCACAAATTCCCTTTATGAGATGATCAAGTTATAGGGAGGTCTTAGATTACATATCTTTATTAGCTTGAATATGGATGGTCCTTCAATATCCACAACTTTAAGGCAAGTTATAATTTCATTGGCATATATCCCACGGGATTATGAGCACATTTTTGAGGTAGTTGAAAAAAATTATGCTTCTTATAAAGTGAAACATGGTATAGATGGCCCAATTCTTGTATGCCTTGCCGAATATGAAACAGTTGTGAAAAAACGTGTTAGGTTGGTAGAAAAAAGTGATACACTAGTGAGGTTTTGTGGTATGAAATAATAACATCAATTCCAATCACATTTCTTGGGTGAGAGTTGGTGAGGGGGTTGTAGGCTATGAGATTATAATAGTTTCTTTTAAGAACAATCTTATTGGCCATTATGCACGTGTTATTATTGGAAACCCTTTACATGAAAAGCTTCCTCGTTTGGTTTTGATTGTTCATCCAACATGTAATAGGTTCAATGCAAATTTTTTCTACCAACAATGGGAAAAGGTAGAATCTATGTGGAAGAAACACGGGAAAAAATTTGGGACCGTTTTTGGTCATTCCTCGAATGGGGATATCAGAAGAAGACAACTTAAGTTGAAGGATTATTATTCAACATTAGGTATTCGATATCAAATTCCTTGGGAAGGGTGGAGGCTAATTGGGTTGTAAAATGGTGGCAATGTAATAGGATTGCATGACCAAGATTACATCCACAGTGACAAAAAACTAGTGAATCCTTTGTTTCACGATTGACGGGAATTAGTTTTAGGAAATAAGTACATATTTTTTGCTCATGTTAGAATGGTTTATCAAAATTTTAAAGTGGATTATCACAAGCTTAAGTGTGAATATATAGAGAGGATGGATCAACAAAATCAGGGTTATGTACATCACATTACTTCAAGACATGTTCAGAGGTGTTTGAAAGAGTTGATAAGTACACCAAGGGGAAAGTTAGAAGACACTAGTTACAGAAACTTCTCTAACAATTGTTGATGACTACATTGAAATTTTTATGTCTCATAGTTTGATTATTTGGGAAAGAGTATGAAATGCTTCATGAGTTCATCATTTCTTCACATTATGGTTATGATGGGTACAGAAACAATCTAATAATAATGTCAACATAAATTTCATTAGTAGAGAGGCATATCAAGATGCGAAAATTTATTCCCATTCTGCGTTCTTGTTGATGATATTGTTTCGATATCAATACTCTAACTTTTCATGTGTTTTGCACTTGACTAGGTCAAATGTATGTGAGAACTTATTTTAAAAAGTTGGCTGGATGGTTGGAGTAGAGAGGGCCTATGATTTCTCTGACTTGATTCATGTTGTTGGAACCCTCAACAGATTTGTTGAAGAAGGATCAAATCCGCAAGGGCTTCTTTTTTATAAATCTCATAAGAAGAAAGAAAGTATTTGGAATGGATTGCGCCAATAAATAATACATAACATTGACATATTGTCGTAGTGTGATTTAATATTCACAGAGGCTAAAATTATTGAAACCCTTAAGATTGGATTGAAGGATGCACAAAACATTGTATCAACTCTTGGAATGCAACCATAAATATACACTTAATCTTCTTGGTGGGTTAAAGCATGGACAGAGGATCAAATTATACAACATTCCAAATTTTGGATGAACTAGATGATGATTCTCTACCAAGTTGTTCCAACTCGACATTCCAATCTTCATCTTCCTTGGTACACAATGAAAATGAATTACAAATCACGGAAAGTTGGTGGAGAGATGAGTTGGATGAAATTTTGGATTCCATTGATGAAAATGTAAGAAAAAATATCAAACAAGTGGTGGATCTTGATGGTAAGGATATGTTCAAAGCATGTTTAATTAGTCAGTTGAATGGAAATATGACATTATCCAAATATAGGTTGACAAAAGTGGGAAATGGGGTATACTTTAGGTGAGATGAGAAGGCTCCACAAAAATTTGTTTCAATGGGATTTGGAATTGGATCATATTGTGGGGTGTTGTTTGAAAGTAACTCAATTCCACCCACTAAATGTACTACGGGAAAAGGTGTTCCTCGAAGTACAAAAAAGGTGTTTCTTATGGAACATGATACAAAGTTGGAAGGGTTCAAAGAATAAGGAATAAGGATGGTAATAGGGTGTTTGATTACCATAATAACATCGGCCTTTTGGATAGACTAGAAGGCATCAAGATTCAATTATGTTGGTATAATATAATAATGTGGCAACACATGTATAAGTATGATTTGACAAATCATCATTTCGTATAACTTGAATCTTTTATAGCAATGGCCAATTCATCATACAATGCTAGGAATGATACTTACAAATTAGAAGAAAGTGATTACAAAATAATTTCATAATTTGTTAAGAATTTGAATAGTGTTTGAGCAAGGTTAATTTTCGAAACATTCCACTTTCACTTTCCTTAAGTATTTCCATAAGTTAGATAATTTATAAATAATTATTGGTTATATTTTTGTTGATTTGTTTGTATGAATCTCATGTTAATTTTGTACTTTTTGGGTTCAAGTTTAGTGAATAGTTTGAATGTTTAATGTTCAAGATAACTCAACCTTTTTTCTACCTTCTTTTTGGTGTAAGTTCTTTCGATAGCCATTCATATTTTCGTAGTTGTGTTTCATTCAAACATTAATTTGTTATTTCCTCCATAAAAAATATATATTTACATACATATATAACTATATGTACTCCTTACCTCAACACATATATACAATTTGGAGATAAGGTTATGCATTACTTGAACACTTATTTCGGATGCCTTCTACCCTGGTTCCTCTAAAGTTGGTCCATTTAATAATGAAAAGTAAGGAGAGTTGGTTCCTTTTTCATGAATATGGGTTTTAGATAAGTATGTGGTTCTTCTCACTAAATGTTAATGTTTTCCTTGAATTTTTATATTAATGGTTCACTTTCTAGAAAGGATATCGAGGATATGATGGCATGAGGTTCAATCAGAATGGTTTCTACTCACTCAATTTAACATATTTATGCCAGCAAAACTAACACATGAAGTGAAATTCATTTTGAATGTATTTGTGGTAGTTTCCTTTCCTATTTTCTAAATTCGACATATAAATCGGAGTTTGTAGTTCAAAATTGCCATCAGAGTCTTTTTGGAAGTATTTATATGTTGTTCATATGCATGGGGCCTTCTACAGGAGTTAAATTGCACTTGGGCATTATTGAAAATTGATTCCTAAATCATCTTTTGGGATTTTCCTTTCACTAAACGATATTAGCATTAATCACTATTTGTAGAGGCTTTTGGACACGTGATGGTAGTTGGTTTTCAAATTGTTTGCATATTTAATTTATTCATATATGTGCTTCTGGTAGATTAGAAGGGTGATGACACTTTTCTTTTTTATTTTTTCCTATATTTATATATATGTGTTTTATAGGCTTTGCAAAATGTGCGTCTAATCCAAGGGGTATTTTAAGGTGAATGGTATCTGATTTGCTTCACAAGGATTTATGATAGGGTGAATGGTATGCAAATTTTAATTAATTTTATTGTCCTAAGAAAGAATGCGTAAGTTTCTATTTCATAGTTTGGAAAAGGAAAATACACAACAAATTTCTTACAGCATGTCTTATCACCTCCAAAAAGGAAAACTCGACCACTTGTTAGCCATTTTTCACAAACTTTCATACAAAATATACATATGATCTCTCCCAACGACACAGATAGAAGCAACAAAAAAAAACTTTGATGAGCGAGGTAGGTTGTTAATGAGAGAAGAAGATGAGGAATAACCAAAGAAGATGTATATACAGACTATGGTATAGGAACAATAAACTAGATGAAATATTGTCTAATCTCTACAATGATGTGATGTGCTCCTTTGTAAATTCTCAATAAGATAAATATGTTCTCTTATTTACCAAAAAATAAGTTTTAATGGGGTCCAAGTTTCTAAGTCAAATAATTGTGTCATATTCATAAGCATGTGTGCTTGATTAAGTATTGTCTTTTATGTTGTGATTTTCCTAGTTCACTTATAAACAAATGAAAAATCTCTAACATGTATTGAATGTGCAGTCACACTCCAACACCATATAAAAATGAAAACTCTAGACAATTCTAATGACAAATGGCATTCACATAAAGAATACCCCACTGGAAGTTACACTCAACCTTCAATTATTACCCCCCCTTCTTCAATCCTCTAGCATGTTATTCCTTCTTCAATGTGAAATATTTCCCTAATGTTGATTTATAGATGAAGTGACTATGGCCTATCCATATCATAAACATGGACACTTTCATGGAATTAATTAAAATATTGTGCTTTGATAAGTTATGTTCAAGGCTTATTTTCTAACAGGGATGAATGAGTGGCTCTATTTGGTCATGACTAGTTGGCTTGGTTCACTCATATTGCCAAGACCAGGGATTATTCAAGATATGCAAGAACCCTATATTTAATGGCCAATACCTAAACAACTCTATTGTGTTAAGTTAATAAATGTAATTTGATTTTTAATATACATCCATAGAACTTCATTGCATTATTCCTCTCCTCATTCACAATATAATTAATTTATGAACAACTTCCTGACATTGAATTTATGGAATTACTCAAATAATTATTTGAACAAAATGTGCATTTGTAGCTTTATATGATGCAACTAACTCATGACCTAGTTTCTGGGAAATAAACCAACATTGATTTAATTGAAGAGACCACTTGGAAACTTGGGTGATTTCTAATTTGGGAAATGGGTATCCTTGAGGTAAAATTGCTTAGCTACATCTCACAGACACAAGTACACTGTCATGACAAAAATCATGATAAGCAAGGAAAAAAAATCAAGCACCATAATTGTAGCCTTTTCTTCCGGGTTATCCACAGTTTTCAGTTCAGTCTGTCGACGTTTCGAACCCCAAAGGGGGTCCATCATCAGGACACTTTCTGAAAGATAGAAATGAACGAATGCAAGAAAGATGATGAGAGAAGGAGCTGGCACCTGGATATAAATACACCAAAAAACCCTAATATGAGAGCCGACACATGATTTTATATTCTAATTATTATTTCATGTAATTATTATTATTAATGGGTAGCCCATTCAGGCTATCCTAAATATTGTTGCTTTTACCTATTGTTACACTTAAATTTGTCACCATGACTATCTGCAGTTAATATGGCTCCATCAATAGTCATATTATCCTCCTTGTC
>APFE030886256.1:129639-140795 GCA_000404065.3 Pinus taeda
ATAATTACATGAAATAATAATTAGAATATAAAATCATGTGTCGGCTCTCATATTAGGGTTTTTTGGTGTATTTATATCTAGGTGCCAGCTCCTTCTCTCATCATCTTTCTTGCATTCGTTCATTTCTATCTTTCAGAAAGTGTCCTGATGACGGACCCCCTTTGGGGTTCGAAACGTCGACAGGCTGAACTGAAAACTGTGGATAATCCGGAAGAAAAGGCTACAAAAAACTACCACAGAGGCTTGAAATCCACCATAATTGTATCCATCTACCATTGCCAAGGGCATCAAATCACAACATATTCAACAAAATCATAAGCACACTAGAAGATGGAAGCAAATACTAATTCACCATACACCAACAATGAAATATTAAATATGAAGAAAATAAGAGGGTACCCAAAAAACTCGATTCAACAACTGCAATAATAAATTCCATCTAAAATTTAAAATTTACACTGCCAACCCTTGTTACACAACAGTGGATGATCAACAAAAAGAGTTCCTCCTTGATTGGTTCCTAAATAATTGGACACAACTCTATCTATAATATGACATGGAAAAAAATAACCATTATGTTGTTACTAAGATAGCTTACATAAAAAACACCACTAGATATTTCAAGTATTGAAACATCAAAAGATCCACCGCAAAGATAAAAACAAAAAAACACTCCTTATTATTCATGCCATATGAGAGGGCAACTACAGTTGGTTCATTGATGATTCTTTTCACATCCAAACTAGCAATTTTCCCAGCATCTTTAGTTGCTTGATGTTGAGCATCATTAAAATAGGTTGGCACTATAATGACTACATTTGAGACAGATATTCGCAAATAGGCTTTTGTTATATCTTTTATATTTGTCAAGACAAATGCTCCAATCTAACTTGGTGAATATTTTTTCCCACAACTTCAACCTAGGTATCACCATTGGTTGCTTTGAAAATTTTGTATGGGAACATTGTCATTTATTTCTATGTTTGTGGACATTGTATTTGTTGTATTAGTCACATATTGTCGCTTAGAAGGAGTGCCTACAATAATCTCTCCCTTTTTATTAAAAGCTACAATTGATGGATTTGTTCATGCACCTTCTAACTTTTTAATGAATTTAGGGTTCCACAACCATTCAAACATGAAAACGGAGAGAGAATTAGACATACAGATCCAAATACCAAAATGTAGATATTTCTTCTACTATACAACAAAATTCATTTAAGTAGCAACATAGAAAATATTTACCTTTCCTTCCATAATAGCTAGACATGAATTTGTTATTCCCAAATCAATACCAATAAAATCACCACCAACTCCATCTGAGTTGTAGACATTATGAAGACAACTAGTTAATATTTAAATAACTAGCTAACTAAAGCAATTGTTTAACTAAAATCCCATGTAGAGACTATTTTCATAGAAGAAGACCATTGATTTCATATCTTAAGAGGTGTTTAATTATGAGAAATTCAAACTTGAAAAATATGACTGCATTTCTCCATCTCTGGATCAACGGTGAACCAAATTTTGAAGATGTGATACTCCATGTGGCCTATAATAAATCATTGATGCATTCTTAAGAAAAGGAGATCTCATTTCAAAATAATTTATACCACTCCATTCACTAAATTTTATGGTCATTTTTCATACAAAAAATTCAATATCATTATAGGATGTTAAGAAGCAAAAACTACACTACATATTCCTAAATATTGGATTACAGTTTGAGGTAGTATTAACAAATATGAAATAACTCTCCTTAGGAAGATAAGAAAGAAAATGAATATAAATAAATCTTTGTCTTAGGAAAAAAAGAAATAAAGTGAATATAAATATTTTAAGTATGAATTTCCTTTACTATGAAGTTCATACATAACAATTGTATTTTAGTCCCCTTTTGATATTTGAGGAATGAAAAAGTTGTGTCCAATAGATCTCAATGTGAACCAGCCTTGTGTGAGGATTTAAGGAGTTTCATTCAACACCACTTAACCCTTAGCAATTAGATGCAGTCCCATAAAACCATGACAAGCATGAAAATCATGAATTGAACATTCTAAGACAATTTTGACTTAGTTTGACACACATTTTCCTGCATATTTGAAGAGGCACTTAAATTTATTTTAAGCAAACTTTAGGCCACATTTCTTGGCATCATTTCCATGTTGTTTGCTTGGTTTTAAAACTTGACTTTGGTTTTCCAAGAGGAACAACTTCACATGAACTATACTAAAGATAATTTCCACTAAAATATATGAGAACCCTACTCAAGCAATTAACAATTATTCAAATACTAAGCATTGCTCTAATAGAATAATATTCTGATTACAACAAGAATACCTATGGGTATCAAGAAATAACAACAAAATGAAGATACAAGGCTAAAGAGGATAATGTCAAAGACATGATGAGCATATGCAATATGTCAACAAGCTTTAAATTTAAATAAATAAATAATTAGAACTTGAATTTGGTTTTCCAAGAGGAATGGCTTCACGTGAGCTATACTAAAACAGTTTCCACTAAAATATATGAGAAACCTACTCAAGCAATTAACTATTATTAAAAGACTAAGTCTTTCTCTAATAGAATAAGATTATGATTACAATAGGAGTACCTATGAGTATCAGGAAATAACGATGGAATGAAGATAAGAGGCTAGAGAGGATAATGTTAAAGATGTGATGAGCATCTATAATATATTCAACAAACTTTAAATTTAAATAAAAATGTAAATTAAACTAACTTTTTGCAGCACATTGGTACACCAACATGATCAGCCATAAAGACACAAACATATAGACAAAACAAAATTTGTATTCATAACAAGAAAAACACAAGATATGTTGGACAAGCCCTAAGGTGATGTCAATGTTTCACTATGTTCTCTAGAAGGAGATTCCCCTTAGTCCAAAAATTGAGTGTAAAATTACACACACACACACACACACACACACACACACACACACACACACACACACACACACACACGCACACACAATAGTATGCAGAAGAGTTATAGATATGATGTACTTGGAATTATTTAATGTGTAAAACAAAATACAAAAGTGACATGAATTGTGTGAGGGATACATATTGATGGAAACCAACATTGTGTAACTAAAATAAAAAATGTGAATTACTAACGTCACTTTATCTAACCAATAATACCACTAACTAAAAACAATTATCTATCTCTAATAAAGTACAACATAAATAGTACCATTAGACTAATTACACTCTATAACAATCCCTTGATAGTACCATTAGACTAATTACACTCTATAACAATCCCTTGATAGTAATTTTGTAAATAAACGCTTGCCACAAAAATATGCAAACTTATCTAGATCAAGTGTGTCATAAAAGTTTTATGTTGCCCACCTCTAAAATGCATGATGATGTGGATTGAAATTCTCACTTATGATCAACAACTAAATATAATAATTGTTGTAACATTTTCTTGTTATTAAAACTTTTCAAAAATATTCTAAAAAACATTTATTTTATGCAATTTGTAAATATATATGCACTTTTTATAAGCACTATATACATATAAATTTATGTTGTTTTTTTATAATAAAATAAAGTTGTAAATAAAGTGCTTGCACTTTTGCACGATTGTGATGAGACAAAGAAGATCAATGGAAGTAATTCAAAACCAGACCCTCCTTGCATGCTAAAAATATAACAAGGTGCGAGGGTCCGCGATTCATTATTTTATCAAAACCACATTTGAATACGTGGTAGTATATAGTTATTAGAAAACCCACCTCAATCCAAACCATTTACCACTACACCCCCCCACGATTTTGCCTATCGTTTTTGCTAAATTATATTTTTTCTAACTTCCATTTTAGATACAATCATTTATTTGCTACCAAATCTTATTTCTACCAATCCTACTTCCACCAAATCCCATTTTCACCAATTTTCTTTTTTGTCAAATATTTCCACCATATCATTTGCATTTACTTTTATCAAAGTTATTACCATTTTCCCACATTTTCAAAGAGCTATAGTAGAAGGAGAGCAGTGCCACCACCGAATTGTTCAAACTAATCAACTCCAACTTCTATTCTAGCACTACAATTCCATGGGTAATCCTATTCCTTACCTTCATTTCACATTGTAAAGATGAGTTTACATAAATGAATGACAGTTAAAACCCAGCCTAAAACCCCTTCTTCTACTACCTCAGTGAAAATGGATGAATTACCTCTAGTAGACAGGGAAGAAAAAGAATTTGAGACAGTGTGAATTTGACTTGTTTGAAATTCAAAATTGGGATTTTCAAAGGTTTCATGACAAAAATGATGAATGCTCTATCTAGGAATCTCGTCTTCCCCAATTTATTTTCCACAAACTTTTCATTTCCCAAAATTTGTAGTTTGGTGTATAGAAAGGTATTTACCTAGTAAAAGGGTTGTTATCTCTAAAGGGGGGATTTTGTTGTTTTACATTACTCTAGAATCCTTTCAATAAATTTTGCAAATTTCTGTATGAGAACAACTTCAACCTTTCTAGTCAACTCCTACAAGAAAGAATTCATAAATTGAGCCTCAAAGATAGTGATATGGAAAATTTCACACAGCCATAAGGTGTTATTGCTTCATAGTCTTATGGCCTTGACAAGAATACCATATCAAGAGAAGATGACAAAAAGAAACCATAAAGTAATTTAGGTATCAATCAGTGTTAGTTCATTTGTTCATATTTTACCACTCAAATAGATTTGTTCAGATTAAGTTTCATAAAAAGGATTCAAAAGGTAATCCATAGTCTGTAATTCATTGGAAACCATTAGTTAGAAAGCATGCAGAAGGGTTTTCTTTTACAAGTTTTGTAAATAATTTCTTATCGATTTGTTATAAGCTTCTAAATAACACAATCTCCAAGGATTTTTCCACAAGTAAAATGTATGTTATAGCTAAGTGAATAGACTAAAGTAGGACATTGGTTTCTATACCAGAGTTTCATAGAGGTTAGATTGTATGGGTGTAAGCTTCCTCCCTATAGGTTACCAAGTTTTCTCCCCATAATATTTTTTTTCTTTAGAATTCATTTGCTAGAGCTTAATTTTTTATCAACTCTATTTCATACCAAGAAAGAAACCATCCCTTTTTAAAATAAACATTTAAATTGGACCATTCATTGTTAATACCAAAGCAGAAGATATAGAGGTTGAAAGTTTATTACAAGAAATGGGATTTAGAAAAGGTTAAATTTGGAATTATGATCTTGTTGGTAAGATTTCTTCTCTTAGGTTTAAACAAGTTTCTTCCCCTTATGGACATCTATCAAAGCCCGAAATTGAATATTTTTCCAACGAAGAAGAATGGGAAGAGGGCACCCTAAAAGAAGTACTAGGAGAACAAGAAATAAAACAACATGTTAAACTTTCATGTTTTATCTACTCCTAAACAAAGGGAAAAATAACTCAAGAGGGTAATTGAAGAAATTTCACATTCCACTTCAGATTCAGAGGGGACAACATTCAGAGTGTTAAAAAGGAAAAATTTAAGGGAAACAGAAGAATAAATGTTAGAAACTATGTCAACAGAGGTGTTTACACCTTCTACAGTTGTTTTTTCAAGTGATCTTTTGTAAATTCTACAACAAATGGAAACAACAATAGGACAATATTCTTCAACCTCTTCTCCTAGTTAGAGTATTTTCTCTCAAATTATGAAGATTACAAAGAAAAATGAAGCCTTGAAGTCCATAACCTACCGTCAATTTTGAAAGCAGATTTCTTCCACAAAAAATATATTTCTCTCAAACTTAGACATTGGAAATGGGCAGTTTCAATTGGCCTTTTTAGAACCTAAATTCCAAGGAGCTAAGTTAGCACAAGATTACAGGACTTCCATATTCTATTTTAATACCCAAAAAATGCATCCAGTTGACCAAATTGATCTTGATAGGAAGAATGGGGAAATGATTTACTCCACTTTGACAAGTTTATGTTGGCTTGAGGGGGCTTGGACCTTGGTTCAGAGTTAACTACACTAACGAAAAAAACCCTACACTACCAGCCCTTTCGGCAACAACCTGTGTAGTGCAAACTGCAGTCTCACTTGAGGCAGTAATGGGGAATGCCAGAACCAAGTTTCTACATCCAAAGGACTATGTGATGTGTTTATGTTACTCCTAGGGCTTTATTCAGACCTTTGTTAACCCTAACCTTTGAAACCCAGAAATTAAAGTAACTAACAGAAAACAGATCCAAACTCTTCGCTACTTGTTCTAAACATTCATAACATCATGAAATTAACTAGATCTACCACTTTCGCACATCCATTAAGTACTTTTCATGATAAATGCAGTAAAAAGAGAGAATATATAGTAGATTTAGAAGTAAATAATAATACACAGATACATAGGTAATGCTCCAAAATGGCCTTTATTATGTTCATATCTTCTATTACATAATTTTTCTACCCTGTGCACACAGCTATAGGGGCCCACACACTCAGTTGCGAACTTACAAAGGTCTCTGTGCACTCATCTGTAGGACCCTTCCCCTTAGCCTAAGTATAGAAAGCAAACTTCTCTTACTTAGAATATTCTCTCATTCATTCATTCTTAGATATCCCCTATGAATCTCTATGAATCCTTTTTATATCATTCTCTATTACAATACCATGGTCCGCAAACCATGGCCGAGTCACAAACCAACTTAACTCCTAACCAAATAAGGGGCTTTAAGCTTCCTAAAGCCCCTTTGACTCCTATTGACTCACAAGCTCCAATCCTCAAAATCCAAAGACTTTATAATAATAACAAAACTTTTACAAAATTTACCCCAAGGGGACCTATCCCAACAAGCCCCTAACACAAATTTGTGATTGGTCCCGAGTCACTCTGCTAGTGTCGCCTCGATATTTGCATACAGGCTACTGAGATCTATCTTCAATGCTTGAGTATATGTAATTCCCTGTGTAGTAGCCTGAAAAACCTCCTCAACCAAATTCTTTGTAGTTGGACCTTTCACTACAAGGCTCGTGTTTCTCTCTGTCTACTGCATAGCCTTTAGTTTGCTCTATACCATTTGTGTCAATTGGTTGGCCTCATCTTCCCAGGGCTGCATCCTTGAATATATGATTGAAGTCTTTCAATGAAGTTCATCGATCTCAGTCTGGATGAACTTTCCTTCCTGTAATCTAGTGAACCTTTGCACTGGTGCTAAGGTCTGTGTTGTAGCTCTAATCTCATTGAACTCCCTTTGTTTCTCTCAGATTTCTACTTCAATTTTATTTAAGGTTGAATCCTCCTACAGTGAGGTCCACAATTCTATGGCCTATTCAAACACCTGAGTGCAATCCTTGACTGTAGCATCTAGCGTAGTCATCTCTTCTTTAATAGTAGCCTCGCACTTCTCTCTGACTTCCGGAGGATTGGTTGGCTACAGCATAATTTGAATCTCAGATATCTTCAATTGCATCTCAAAACGAACCTTACCAATATCCTTCTTTGATTCTTTCACCGCGACAGCTAACTTATGGATCTTATCTACAAAGGCCACTTTTGCTAAGATCTGAAGTTCGGGAAGCTCACTGCAGGCCTGCACTATTGATGCTTCTAGTTGCTGACTACATGAAATAACTTCTTCACATTCCTTAAGGGCTTGCACATTTTCCTTGAACATATGTTGGTTGTTGGTATTTACTTCATTGATGACCCGAAATGCACATTTTTCTTGAACTCTGAGCTCATATGATACCCCTTGATGCAGCTCATGCAGTGTTTGAATAGGGAGAGCCACAAGGTTCAGGCTCAAATCCTTCAGATGTACGAGGCGTGCCCTATCCTCTGATGTCTCAACGTGAAATGACCCCTCTATTAACTGCACTATGTGGAGGTTTTTGGTGATCTCTGTTGCAAAGGTTGGCCCGCTCACTTGCTTCAGGCTTACCTGTCCAATACTCGCTTGAATAATGCTTGTTTGGACCAACAATTCCCTCAGGCCCTGCTACACCTTGTTCAATGTATGATTATATGGGTCCTCAATGTGGATCCAAATATTCTCCATTTCCTCATGAACCGCATCACCAATCTTGTCCAAGTCACCCTCTATGAGGACCAAAGGTATCGCACTCCCAAACTTGTCAGACTTTTGCTTCTTGCAGTCCCGTGGAGCTCCACTTATGCCTATTTTTGACAATGAAGGGGGACTCCAAGATTACGTCCTCTTTCTCTTCACCATCTATCATGACCTCTTCATTGGTGCGCTCTATTTCAGATTCGCCAAGGCCAATAATGGCCTATGACATGGTGGAAACTTTCTCCTTTGGCACTTTTGTCTCTTTGGCAGAGACCTTCTCTTTTCGTGCTTCCCTCTCCTTGGCATAAGCCTCCTTCTTCCACGTGGCATTTTCATTTTCCGTGGCCTTTTCCTTCACAGAATCCTTCTGCGCTTCCTTCTTCCTCTATCGCTACTATCGTCACAACTGTGGTTTTCTTTGCTCCACGTTCAGCAGCCTTACTACTTCCTGTGCTCGCATCAGATGGGGTGACCCAGTCACTCAACCATTATTGACGACCCCCATAATGTTATCTTTGGTGACCAAGTATGGAAATGTGTGCCAAGTTCCATGCCATCTTTCTTCACGCAGATAAATAGATTATGAAAATATTCCTTGAAGTCAGTGACATTCGAATAATGGGTATGCAAGCTTAGTGATAACCATGGCCATTGGTTAATCACCATCCTCAACTCCAATTCAAACAAGACCCAAAATATTTTTGTCTCCATTACACACTCACTGTCCTTTTTCACCCACAGTGAGGCAAATTTGGCGGCCTCGTATAGGTCTAGATCATGCTGAGGGACTGACTTTCCTCTGGTGTCCTCTATGCCACTAGTGCGATCAACAAAATTAGCCCCATCTTGGGCCTCTCGACAATCTTCCAAAAAATCATGACACAAATACTTAGCCCAATTATATTAGACTCCCTTGGCACATTGTGTAGCCAAAGATACCACTACCATTGGCACTTCATCAGCACGACAGTTCCTCATGATCTTCCTGACCAGTATTTGTGTAGCGAATTGCACTGCACCATCTGATATGGAACTGATCGCATAGTCACGCGACTTCTTCAACAGCCTGAAGTTTCTCTTCCTCTAATCTGCTAATTTCTTCCCCTAGGATTTTCCTATGAAATCATTCGTAGGGTTTATTCCTTGATACAAAAACAACATTATCCAGTGAATCATAATATCAGTGATAGGAATGGGCCCTCCCAACCAAAGGCACCCATCATGCACTAGCATCAATAATTGACATACACAAATAGTATTAATGGCACTATGGCTAAAATTTAGCACCCACAACATATTGAGTAGCCCCGCGCACTCAACTTTGACCACCCACTTCATTGGTTTGAGTTGTGTAACATTTGACTCCTCGTAGTATACCTTCTTCAGGTATTTTCTCAGTTCCAACTGCGATAAATTCGTGTGATCCCCCATGTCCCAGTCCTCCATGTTTAAGTATGGTATTTAGGCCACTAGATTTCCCTCAAAAGGTATATTTCCTGGCAGCGATGGTGTAGAGACCATGAATTTCACAAAATCTAGGTCTCTAGGAACCTTGGTAGTGGATTTCCTTGGTGGTATATAAGGCGATAATCGAGTAATCAACATGGCTTCATCTACATCAATTTCTTCAATCCCCATGGTGAGATCTTCTTCATTTAAGTCCAGGGGCTCTGTCAACTTCTTGGTTCTATCCATCTTCCCCTTTTTTCTAATGTGTGTGGGATTCTTTCATGGTGACTGTTGCACTGGCACTTGTTGGGGCTTCTTCTGTTTCTTTTCTCCTACCATAGAAGCAGATGGTTTAGGTCTCAATGACTGAGGCGTTGTAGTAGGAAAACTTGTAGGAATAGGTTGGGTCAGCTAAGGTCGAGTTGCAATCATTCTCTCCAGGAATGTTTTGTGCTAACAATGAGTTAAATTCCTGAATCTTGGCTGTGAAATATTCTCTCGAAGTATTTCCCAATCTTCTACAAACATATAACAATTCTCTTGGTGCAAAATGAAGTGCAAAAGCTCAAGGTAATTTCTCAGGAATAAAAGTGTTCAAATGTGGAATCGAATGTTATATTTATAGCCAAATTTGAATTCAAATCCATCCATTCCCTCCAACTACTTGTCATTAATGCATTTTTGGCAACATATTTCCAAAGATATGTGCCTTAAATCCCCCCCCCCCCCCAAGTCTCTTTTACGGAAAAATTGCCATCCAATCATCTATAATGCTTCCAATGGTCACTTTTTGGCTAGGTTGTGTGGGAACCACCATTTTAGTGTAGCTCCTTCGTCGCATCTCTCCTCTGCACCTTCCCTCAATTCATCACACAACCCATTCACTTCGCCAAACTATCTTTTTAACAGTGTAGTTTATAGTCCTGCAGTCCCTTGCAAGTGCCTAGAGTACTAAGACTATCCTACATTCATATAGTCATCACACAGCAGCAAGAACACCCCTGTACAACTTTAACTCGCTCCCATTGACATTTCCTGAAAAGAGCTCCACATTTAGCTTTGCAAGCTAAACTGTGCCTCCATCTATAATCTCCTTGACAATATATAGCCCCAACCAATGCATTTGGAACTTTCCCGAAGGCTTCATGAACTTACTATCATATAGCGATACCAAATCTCCACTCTTAAAGGTTCGCTTCTTAATGTGGCAATCATGCCACGCCTTTTCACGATCCTTCTACACCTACTGATGAAAACTGGCCAAGAATCGATATTCTTCCAACTCAACTATCTTGGCGAGGCGTTCTTCCATGATATCTCGATTGGCCATTTCTATAGCTAACAATGTAAACTTTGATGGGAACTGATATTGTTACCCATTTCATAGAGATAGCAAAAGAGTGACCCGATTTTGAAAAGGGGGGATGCAAAACACACATATTTTTTTTAGAGCATAGTTTTTGGCACTTTAAATTTTTTATGTACATTTCGTTTTAGCATGTTAGTAATATGCATGCTGATTTTAAAAAGTGGTGATTCTACATCAGGCCCTCTTTTAAAAGACCTATCTTTTAACTTTAAATTTTCTAATGTATGAAATGTAAATAATTATTTTCTAAACTTAACAAATTTTGACACTTTAAAATTTTTATGTCAAATT
>APFE030886256.1:150828-167442 GCA_000404065.3 Pinus taeda
TCCTCTTGCTATTCTTGATCTTAATAAAGTTATTCAAGTTTTCCTCCATATTCTTGTATGTTTCATTATATATGCATTTGTATGGTTAACACATATCTGGTCTTGTGTTATTTATGAATATAGATCTATGTTCTTCGATAGTAGTACGCTGCTTTGATTCCACAGGTGCTTTTGAAGCTGGGCAGACGAAGAAGAAGCGGTCAAGATCTATCAGGAAGGAGAGGAATTAAACAAGGAAACCAAGCGCAAGACTAAGGTTGGTCTCCTCTGTTTCACTCTTATCTATTTTCATAAAGGAAAGCGAAAGTAGACTTTACCTGTTTCTTTCTAAGATAGCTACCAGTCTTAGTGGGAATAGCAGCTCCGAGTGGACACTATTCCCAGTAACAATGAGGTTCTATAAATAGCAAAGGGTGGGGTGACCCTTGACATTCCCATTTGTGACTCTTCACCTCCCCTCATGACTCTTCACCTACTACATGACTGTTACATTCAACTATCGACACTTGGACTTTCACTTTACAAGATGTTACACACATATGCACATATGCACATGTACCCATGTGAGACAAAATAGGCTTGAGCAAGGCATGCAAGTTATCACTAAGACTCAAACAGTTGTGGGAAGACCAACTCTTCGACATCCTCGCGATGATCGAAGGTGGCGAACTAATGCCAAGCTTGTCATCTGTGTTGGTGTCCGCATGCTCAATGGTGACGTCCTGCTGAAAGTGAACTCTTGCCTCTGTTGCATCCGAGTACACTGATATGGCTCCTCTATCCAACTCCTTTGATAACATGTGCATCATCATCTTAAGTGCAGCTGGACCAGCAACATATTGATGCATAATGTCTTTGTTGATCTCCAAGTGTGTGTTGGTGACTATGTGCATCAACTTGTTGACATACATGTTCAGCTCCAATCGGACTTGGTTGTTGTCTTCGCCTCGGTGAGTGTACTGATGGGTGGGATCACATGCACGCACACAATGACATCCATGCTCCTAAACACCCTTACATGCAATCGACAACACTACTCACCATGTCTACTCCGTGCTGGTTGCTAGGATGGGTCCATAACCTATATGGGGCAATTTCATCAGTTTGTGCATGTTGCCTCTTGTTGTACCTGCTCATGCTGCAACTCCTCTCGTTTGTGCAGCTCATGTTCTTCCTTGAGTTGTCACTTCAGCACCTACAACTCCTTCTCTGTTTCTCTCTCTGCCTCCACGCGATCCTCTTGTCGCATCGTCACCTCATAGCCTCAATCTCCAAAGCTGCTTTCATCGCGAGTAGATCTGCTTTCAACTTGCAGCTTTGCTCTGCCTCTACGTTGTCGTCAACCCTCCTCTTGCATTTGTCGCACGTAGGTCTGCTAACATTTGTCGTTGCTGGTGGTGTTGTTTGTTGTGATGTCACTGCCATTTCATCTTGGTATCTTTGTCTATGAACAACTTGATGTCTTCATAGATAGGCAAGCTCATAGACACTTGCTAGACTATATCCCCAGTTGCGCTCTCAACAGTGTCCTTTGACTCTGCTCTCCTTGAGGCCATTGTACCTGTGCTGCTGAGATGCAGACGAACACTTGTGATGCCTAAAGACATAGAAACACTAATGGAAAGCAATCTGTCAGTTGAAAACCAAAACAAACTTGAGGACTAACTTGCAATATGCCTATGTGAATGATTGTGAAGATTGCGCAATTTTCACCGGGAAGCTGGGAGACTGACTGCCAAAACCGCGCAAGGCACATTTTGTGCTGTCAAGAGGCTGATTGATTGTTGGAACTGCGGAATGCACAGTCCAACCTGGCTTGCTGAGGAATGAAACTGCACAATGCTCAATTTCAGTCAGCAGTGACATGCAAAACCAGTTAACTGCATTGCATAGTTTCTGGGCCAGCTAGGCACTGCCTCCCAAAATTGCGCAATGCAACCCTAGAGGTCAGTGTTGGGCTAGATTTGTGCAATTTCTGGAGGGAAGGCAAAGCCTTCACTTCTAGAAATGCGCAATGCTAGCCGAGCAAAGAAGGGTCCAGGCCAAGGCAGCGTCTACCCACCCACGGGGACTGAAAACATGAGAAGTCTGAATGCATGGTGAAACTGAGTGTAAACAAAAATGAATGATCATGCATGCAAAAATTAAGTGCAAGATCTAGTAAATAGGAAAACATGCATGTGTGTCAAACGGGTCGCCGCAAGGGCGATCGTTGGTGCCAAAACAGTGTCGTGCATGTGACAGTGGAGAGATGCAAACAAAAACTAAAACGGTGCTCCTACAATCTAACATACATTAAAACAACAACAAGCGTTCATTGAAATCAAGCAAACAACATTTACACAAAGTGAAGAAAAAAACGACAGGAACGCAGCGCAAGACATGAAAAGCAGACTTATCCTAAAACAGCTAAGTTGAAAGTATCGAAGACTCCTAGATGGGATGTGGGATGGCAAAGCTACAAGATCGTTGCAAGGAATGAGATCTGTAGCGTCTGGTACATAAGCTTTGATAATATCAAAGTTATGATGCACATGCCACAAATCTAGGAAAAAGCGACACTTGGTAGGAGGTTTCTAAAACGATCTTTGCATGTAACCTCCAGTTGCTAGAAATAAATCCCTAAAATCTAGGGATGCCTTTGGCATGCTGCCTTTTGCTATTTCGAGGAAAGCAGCCCATGCATGCAAATCAGTTTTGCTTAGTAGCGGAGGAAACGGTCAACCTAAAGGCACATGCATCAGTTTGCGAGCCAAGGATGAAAATTTCAGCAGTTTTTGGGTTGAGCAGAGTTGGTTGTTTGTTAGGCATTGCGCAATTTTTGCGCTGAGCAGGTCATTGCCTCCCAGAATTGCGCAATTTTTGGGTTGAGGGCCAGTGTCGGGTCAGATTGCACATTTATTTTCAGGGAGGACTACTTGACTGTTCTGCGCAATTCTGGAGCCCAGCAGGCTGCCCAACTGATTTGTGCAATTTCTGGGGGGAAGGTTGGTTCCCCTCCAGAATTCGCAATTTTCTAGGGGAAGGTTGGTTCCCCTCCAGAATTCGTAATTTTCTAGGGGAGTCTCTTAGCGAGCAAATAGTCTAAGTCTGGATGGTCAGTCTGTGAAAGCGAGACAAACACGCTGATATGCATAGCACTGCAGGCCACCAAAACTCAGTTGAAGCTTGTGTGATTAACAGTGCAAGACATGCTGCTAAGGATGGTTGGTAAGGAGGCTCAAAAACAAAGCTAACGCAAAATTTTGGAGGGTGGTTGTAGCCACTACAACACTTGGCGACACAGTGGTAGATCTCCATCTCTCTGCATGGACCTTGTTCATGAAAAACAAGTCTAACACCTTTGAAAGTATTTTTTAGTTCTCTGATCGTCTGGGCTTCCACACTTGCTTAATTGTAAGATGTAGCATCCACCATGCTACTGATCAGTCGACACACATTCCAATCCAAGCCAACACAGTTGTTTCGATTAGGATGAGGGGTATATTGGTGCACAAGCCATATGTTAGTCAGAGTTTAAGTTTTCATCTCTGGTGTTGCTCCACTACCAGCAGGCCTGGACAGTACCCGACGGAGTAACGTAGCAACACAAGCATCGCTCCACTACCAGCAAACATGGTCAGCACCCCAGCGAAGTTACTTGTATCACCTCTTTGCGCAAGAAGCCTTTCTCTTCTTTTACCTTATTCATTTTCATTTTTTCGATATTTTTTCACATTTTCATTTTCATTTTTTCGATATTTTTTTCACATTTTCATTTTCATAATTGTGCATAGCACTTATTCATTTAAGAGGCAGAAGAGGGATCCTAACTTATTGAGAGCAAAAGAGGTTGTTCCTTCAGAGAAGTAGTTTGTATATACCTTTGACAAGCTTGTTAAGGTTTTACCCCTCACCTTACTCTACTTGACTGAGATGATAAGGATTAACCCAAAACAACCACTATAGTAGGTGACACTGGTTAGCGCACAAGCGTTGTGTTTTCACCAAGGCTCACTTCGATCAGAACATATTTTCCATTGATGTATCATGGACTGAAGACAACAAGTTCTTCATACAGAGTCAGGACGACAGATAACCAAATATTGATAGTTGCACAAGTCCTCTTGTATTTTACCCATCTTGTTTCAAGAGTCGCACACGGTTTCATGCGAAACTAACCTATGAACGTAAACAAGCAAACAAACAACAAAACAAAGTAAAAGCATAAGTAAATGCGTAAGCAAACCAAATAAGAAAACAAGCAGGCAAACAAACAAACATGCAAAGTAAGAAGCACACATGCATGCAAACAAACAAATCAGAAGCAAACACTACTACTCCCAAGCTAACGGTGCATGGGTCTGCTCACGTAAAGTGATACTTCCAATGCAGCCATTGGCACATTGGTCGACCCATGTTGGTGAAGGCATGGTTTACAAACAGTACCACTGTGCGAACCAACAAACATGAAAGATATAACAGTGAAGTCAAACACACTCTGAGTTTAAATGTGTCCACAAAACATAAATGAGTGTAAACGCATGACATGCAATACGTGGACTTACCATGGTGTTGTGTTACATTGTGTGCAGATGTTAAGCGTACGCATTCTCTTGACTATGATATGCAAGCAAATGTAAGGAAGGTAGACCAATTACGTTGCGCAAGTGTGCTTGCTGTGTAAGATTCCTCCAATGCAAGAGCGATGGGATCGTGTAATTCGAGTGGAGGAAACGAAATCTGGGTGTTGGTTGATCTTCAATGCAAAGCATAGAGTAATGAGGAGCCTTGAGTGTTTCAACAATTTCCTGATCGGAAGTGAAACCAAGCTCATGACAGCGAGGGCCTGACATAACCATCAACTTGGGTTGAAGTGCCTCGGCAGCCTCCGGTGTTTCAACCTCGTCGATAGGTAAATCATCGAAGACTAGTGGCTTAGACAGATTAACAACGAGTGAATCAACATCGTGATCAAATGAAGAAGTACAAAGATTAGGGCAACCACGATCAGAAAATTTGGGATGTTCATCAACATGCTCATGATTTGACAAATCGTGCAGAGGGGTGGATGAAAAGCAAGGATGTTCACCCTCTGTGTTTTCATAAATGACAGATCATACGGATTTTCAAAGGGTAAATGTGTCCTCTCCGCAATGTAATGACAGACTGTGTCCTGTGCACAATCGGAAGTAGAAACATCCGGAAATGAATTTTCACAAGGAAAATCAACAATGGCAAAATCACAAGGGATGTCAGGATAGAGCGGGGGAGGCATGGATGGAAGGGAGTCATCCTTCACTGCGGGTTCCTCTTTAGATTCTCGCACACACTCATCATGAATGATGGTGCAAATTGGCTACATAACACCAACTCCGTCGACAACTTGATCCTCGTTCACAACAAGTGAGGAGTCTGGAACGGAAGAACACAAGACAGTGTAATCCGAGGGATCAACAAAACGTGGGGACGGAGGTTGAGGGAGCGAATCCACATGACAACTAGCAGGCTTGCGAGCCAAATCTGCACAGATATCAGGAGCAGGTGGGGTGGGAGGATGTGGCAGTTACACAAATGTGTGTGCATGTTCTCCCACATCACTTTGCAGTGGTGGAGTCCTTTGATGAGGTGAAGGCAGACAATCACTTGTGACAACAAATGTGCCTACTTGTGATTGCGCAGCTCCATCACTGAATTGTGATAAGCAAGATTCAAGTGATCTAAAGAATTACTGATTTTTAGATATGTAAAGAAGATACTCCAATCTTCCATCGAGAAATTCCCAATCAATTTCATCTTCGGGAAATCAGTATGCAAGATTACGAAAGTGCATGTAAAAATGTTTAAGAGATTCATCAAGTGCTTTTCGTAATTCCATAATTTCTTTGTTGGGTGCTTTACGGTCAAAATGATTGAAAGCACGGTCTATCTCTATGATTAGATGAGAAAGAGAACGAATAGATTTTTCGGTCAACGTGGCACAACAATGCAACGGGTGCCCACGAAGCGTGTAGGCGAACGGCGCGCAGGTCATGTACTCTTCAAAGATTCCATGTCTTTCACATGAGCCTACAACGTCAAGCGCATGCCTAACCAAGGCTACGTAGCCTCCACCCTCATATGTTTTATGTGACAAGTTATCCCAAAGCTCTTTCGATATTTTGAATTCGTTTCCATAAAACATGCACTCTAGAAGACGAACTATGTAGTTAATCATGATGGATATGCAAAGATTCAAAACAGATTGTGAGGACTCAACTTGTCATCTGGGCCTCCTTCTAGAGCCAAAATGTTGACAATGTTGGACTCGCCAACATGTCAGGGGATCTCCCCAGTAAGAAGTCCAAACTAGACCTTAGACCGTTTGGTGTAGGAGTCCCAGTAGTGAATCATATGGTATCGCTTTGACCGCAGTTGCATGCAGAGGTAAGCAGGATGTCCTTGTTGGTAGCAAGGGTGTGACATGCGCAACAATCCAAGGAAGGTGCATGAATGGTTCTAACATGGAAAGTGGGGTGAGTGCACTCCTTGGAAACTTATTGAAACAGGCAGCTTGGAAGGGGACACACGAGCAAAGATGCATCATAAACTGGAAGGCAAATGAACCAACAATCCAAAGTGATGGTTAAGCCAACAACACATCTCAGTAAGATTCATACATACATATACAGAAAGAGTCTATACATACATGCATAAGCAAACAATTACATATATCATTAGAGTAACCAAGATAACTGAAATACAATAACAACACATGCATGAAATGTGTTGGCTCTCTTTTTTTTAGAAGTGAAAGTTCCAATCATATAGTATAACCATGACCAACCACTAGTCCCAATAACGGAACATTAACGGAACATCTCAATCACTGTCGCCTGCTCCTCCAAAGAGATGTACTAATTCTACACTATGGAGAAGTCAAGGCTCGCTACAATACACTGCAAGCTTTCTCTAAGATACTCCTATCGGAAGCTTGGTTGCCTAAAAGCCCATACAATGAGTTATGAGGTTCTATAATAACAAAGGGTGGGATGACCCTTGACATTCTCCATTGTGACTCTTCACCTACCCTCATAACTCTTCACCTACTGCATGATCGTTACATTCAACTATGGACACTTGGACTTTCACTTTACAAGATGTTACATACAATCTGCACATGTACCCATGTGAGACAAAATAGGCTTGAGCAAGCCATGCAAGTTATCACTAAGACTTAGACAGTTGTGGGAAGACCAACTCTTCGACATCCTCGTGATGATCGAAGTTAGCGAAGTGATGCCAAGCTTGGTCGTCTTTGATGGTGTTCGTGTGCTCAATGGTGACATCCTGCTGAAAGCGAACTCTTGCCTCCGTTGCATCTAAGTACACTAATATGGCTCCTCTGTCCAACTCGTCTGATAACATGCGCATCGTTGAATTGAGGCTTCTGTGATCCATATCAATTTAATGAGAAATTTTTTGGCGTAAATCACATGAGATTTCGCTTGAACCAACAAGTGTGGTTCATCGTCAGGACATGCACATCATCGTCTTGAGTATAGCTGGACCAATAACATACTAATGCGAAGTGTCTGTGCTGATCCCCAAGAGTGTCGGTGACTATGCGTATTAACTTGTTGACATACATGTTCAACGCTAGTCGGACTTGGTTGTTATCTTTACCTCTGTGAGTGTGCCAAAGGGTGGGATCGCATGCGCATGCACAATGACATCCATGCTCCTGAACACCTTTACATGCGATCGACAGCACTACTCACCCTGTCTGCTCCATGCCAACTATTAGGATGAGTTTATACCCTGTATGGGAGCAGTTTCATCAGTCTATGCATGTTGCGTCTCATGTTGTACATGCTCCTATTGTGTAGTATACCTGGGGCGGATAATATGGGGTACAAAGGGAGGTACCCAAGGGAATAATGTAATAATGGGATGGGCCATAGTAATAAATAAAGTGGTTAACCCGTATCATGTAAGGGACCACAAGTAGTTAGTAATAATTTAATGGGCCCATGGTATTAGATATATGGTATTGAGGGAACCATGTTATTGACCCATGGTATTGTATGTATGAGGCCTATACAAAGGCTAGAGAATCTCCATTGAGAGATGTCAAGGATTATTGTATGAACAAGCATATGGCTTGTGGAGTGTTCTTCTTCCTTAAGGAGTGAATGTATGGTGTTGCCCTACCTTAAGGGTTTTGATTAATAAAGTGAATCATTTCTATCTTATTGTTTCTAGGTTTATTTGCATTATCTTATATTTTTGGATCAGATCTATAACGTGTTGCAACTCCTCTCATCTATGCAACTCCTGTTCTTCCTTGAGTTGTCGCTTCAACACTTGCAACTCCTTCTATGTTTCTCTCTCTGCCTCCACGTGATCCCCTTGTCACGTCGTCGCCTCATAGCCTCAATCTCCAGAGCTGCTTTCATCACGAGTGTATCCGCTTTAACTCGCAGCTTTGCTCCGCCTATGCACTGTCAACAACATTCCTCTTGCATTTGTCGCACACATCTGCTACCTTCTATTGTTGCTGATGGTGCTGCTTGTTGTGATGTCATTGTCATTTCATCTTGGTATCTTTGTCCATGAACAACTCGATGTCTTCATAGATAGGCAAGCTCATAGACACTTGTTCAACTATATCCCCAATTGCGCTCTCAACGATGTCCTTTGACTCTGCTCTCCTAGAGGTCATTGTACCTGTGCTATTGAGAGGCAAACGAACACCTGTGATGTCCAGAGACATAACAACACTCATAGCAAGCAATTTGTCAATTGAAAACCAAAACAAACTTGAGAACTGACTTGCAACATACCTGTGTGCCTGATTGTGAAGATTGCAAAATTTTCACCGGGAGGTTGGGAGACTGACTGCCAAAACTGCGTAAGGCATAGTGCTAGCTATCGGGAGGCTAGATGACTGCTGGAACTGTGCAATGCATAGTCCAGTTTGGCCTGTTGAACACTGAAACTGCGCAATGCACAATTTCAACCAGTAGTGACATGCAAAACCAGCGAACTGCATTGCGCAATTTCTAGGGCCAGCATTGTGCAATGCAAGCATGGAGGTCAGTGCTAAGCCAGACTTGCGCAATTTCTAGAGGGAAGGCAAAGCCTTCACTTCAAAAAATGCACAATGCTAGCTGGGCAAAGCAAGGTCAGGACCAAAGCATCCCAGACCCACTAATGGGCAACTGAAAACATAAGAAGTCTGAATGCAAGGTGAAACTGAGTGTAAAAAAGAGTGAATGATCATGCATGCAAACAATAAGTGCAGGATCCAGTAAACGGGAAAACATGCATGTGCGTGAAGTGAATTGCCGCAACAGCGACCGTTTGTGCAAAAACAATGTCATGCATTTGACAAGAGTGAGGTTCAAACGAAAACTGAAATGGTGCTCCTACAAGCTAACATACATTAAAACGACAACAAGGGTTCACTGAAATCAAGCAGACAACATTTACACAAAGCGAAAAACAAAAAGCAACAGAAACGCAACGCAAGACATGAGAAGCAGACTTACCCTGAAATAGTTAAGCTGAAAGTGTCGAAAACTCTAGATGCGATGTGGGATGTCAGAGCTGCAAAATTGATGTGAGGTATGAGCTCTGCAACGTCCAGTACATAAGTTTTGATAGATTGAGGTTGTGACGCGCATGCCACAAATCTAGGAAAAAGCGACACTTGGAGGGAGCTTTCTAGAACGATCTTTGCATGTAACCTCCAACTACTAAAAATAGATCCCTAAAATCTAGGGATGCCTTTTGCTATTTCAAGAAAAGCAGGCCATGCATGCAAAACAATTTTGCTCAGTCCCGAAGGGAACCTGTCAACATGAAAGCACATGCATTGGTTTATGAACCAAGGATGAAAATTTGTGCAGTTTCTAGGCTGAGCAGAGCTAGTTGTCTGTTAGACATTGCGCAATTTCTGGGCTGAGGCCTGGTGCCAGGTCAGATTGCGCAGTTTTTTTGAGGCAAGACTACCTCACTGTTTTGCGCAATTCTGGAGCCCAGCAAGCTACCTAGCTGATTTTCACAATTTCTAGAGCGAAGGCTGGTTCCCCTCTAGAATTGCGCAATTTTCTAAGGGAGTCTCTCAGCCAACAAATAGTCTAAGTCTGGAATGTCGATCTGCGGGAAGGAGACAAACAAGCTGATATGCACAGGTCAGCGGGCCATTGAAACTCAGTTGGAGCTTGTGTGCTTAATAGTGCAAGACATGCTACTAAGGATGGTTGGTAGGGAGGCTCCAAAACGAAGCTAAGGCAAAATTTTGGAGAGTGGTTGTAACCGCTACAACACGATTATACATTCTTAATGTGAAATTGGATAGTATATAGTTTGAAAGATTCGAATTTGGTTTTTGTATATAATTGTTTAGAATTTTTAAGTACCTATACCGCTACAACACGATTATACATTCTTAATGTGAAATTGGATAGTATATAGTTTGAAAGATTCGAATTTGGTTTTTGTATATAATTGTTTAGAATTTTTAAGTACCTATACCTCAACGTTTACTTCAATTTAGTGTTACGGTCCTGAACAACTTGCAGAGCAATGGTAAGATAGGCAATGTTAGTTTTTTTATACTTTGGAAATGAAATTATTATGTGTTCAAGAAAATTATAGAGTCGGGTCAATCAAAAGGGAGATCCATGGCCAATCGCTTGCAAAACTATTCAGTAATGCTCTGCCCATGTTCCTACAACAAAGTTGAAAATCTACATGGACATGAAAACAACTTTTGTGAAACTATTCAACATAGACCATAGATGACGATTTGTTAACTCATAAAACATTCAAAACAAAATGGAGTCTCCCATATACGATGTCAATTAGCCCATTACAAATCTATCCAACAATGGAAATTAAAGATTCAAATGTTCATTGTAATTCTTATCTACATTTTGACTATTCAACAAAACATAAACTTAAATGCCAATCTTTCATCAAATCAACACTTCACAATATACTATGGAAACCCTTGGCCATCCACACGTTAATCACATTTCAATGGTCGTCTTCAATTTTCCCTTTTAGAAAGTACCCAAACATCTTATCCCCTTTACAGGACTTATGGATTCTTGTAGTTACTTATTACAAGAATTTCTTGCTCCATATGTGTGTGGGGAATGATGAATGTGTTGTAGTCAAATGCATTCTCTATCTTTGTGATGTGAATTGCATCACAGTTAAAATTAATATAGAGTAAGTGAAATTTGATGATATGGTATAAAACAGACTAACCCCGCTCTTGGACACCTATTTCACACTTCACTTGCACTGTAGATCTTTTATTTGTTTTCATTGGCCAAGGAGCATGCAAAATAAAACGTGAGTAAAAGTATGCAATCAGTTAAGGAAGAATCATTATTGTCGAGCTTTGAAAATTCGTGACATATTTCTTTACAGTCATTTCCAAGCCTTGACAACGGATGTCGTCCAAATGGTATATTTATTGAAACTTTGGACAATTATGTTAAACTACAGGAGCCTCTGCATAATTTTGAAATTAAAAGCAATTAGCTTCTACACTTTACAACTTGGAGCGTGATTTTAACCATAAGAGAGCTAGCATATTCTTTAACACCTATAGAGAAGTGTGAGCTAGAATATTCTTTAACACCTTTAGAGAAGTGTGAAAGATTAGTTTGGAAGTTGGGAAGTCGACACATGAATAGGTGTAAGTGGGGGAATAAGACACTTGGAGGAATCTTGGTATCTCTGTCCGAATGACAATGTTGAAGACACATATGCATAGCCATTTGACATGTGGTTAGATATGTTGCAGGGTCTTCGTTCTCTTGTCGTCTTTGTCGTTGGACAGAGCATCTCATTGATGATTTGATGCGGTGGCCATCTGTAACTTAACTGAAGCAACCTGTGTGCAAATAGAATTTGAGACAGTGAGACACTACCTACTATTGAGACATTGACACACTCAAATCTTTGCAAGAGTTGCAGACAGTGAGACGGTGACATGTTTGAAGTTGAAAAACATACCAAGATTAGCATAATGGATGAGGGCGTTGGAGCTTGCGGCAAAAAAGCTTCAGAAGCCATCTATTAATGAAGGCAAGCTCTCTATTAATGAATGCTCTAAGTTAGAAGAGCTGCAGAGTATCGAAGCATCGATACCTTTGGAAGAGTTGCAAGAGTTGCAAAGTATCAAAACATTGATACCTTTGGAAAGTTGTTGGCAGGTAAGCATATGGGTGAAGCTTAAGAGCATCAAGGGGTTTGAACCTGCTAGAAAGCTTCAGAAGCTAACTGTCAATGGTTGGGTGCTCTACATTAGAATAACTTCCAAGTATGGAAACATACATTGGCATCTTTAAAAGAGATATGTGCAGAAAAATGTGTGCAGCTAAAGAACATCATAAAACTTAAAAAGTTAACTATGATGGATTTTGCAGAACTCAACTTCTCAGGGTTGGGGTCAAATATCAGCGTGAACATTTTCGAATTCAGCAAAATTCAGATGGTCTTGAGATCAATTCTCGTCATGAACATTTTCCACGCCATCAACAAGTATGCCCAAAACGTAGCTGCAAGCGCAAAACTCAGCTGGTCTCGAGGTCAACTTTCGACATGAGCATTTCCCATGCCGTCGGCAAGTATTCGCAAAACTCCGCTAGTCTCAAAGTCGACTCTCGGCATGAACATTCCCATGTCTTCAGCCAGTATGCCAAGTGACTTCCGCTCAACCCGATCTCTTTACACGTGTCATATTTTAAGTGGACAGAAGGACCAAAATGGAGCGCATGGATTGGCTGGCTAAACAGTGTTTGCCCAACCAATTCCATAGAGGGAACACTTTCGCCCAGCCAATTCCATATAGGGAACACCTTCGGTGTAATAATGTAATAAATAAAATTACCATCGTGAACCGAGCATGATGTTATCAAAAAATAAAATAATGTAATAAATAAAATTCTCGTGGTTGGACTCTCCACGTTATCGTGGCCCATCCACATCATTGTGGTCCCGTAACCCATCAACTATAGAAATTGGAAAAGCCCAATAAGTGCAAATTTGGAAATTAGAATAAGGATAGGGCTTGAGGTTCCCGAATAAGTGCAAATTTGGAAATTGGAATAAGGATGGGCTTGAGGTTCCCGAGTTTAAAGGTTTAAAAAATAATAATAAAAAAACAAAAAAGTAAAAGAATAAAATTAAATAAACAAATAAACTATAAAAATATAAAATATAAAAATAGGTTAAATCTAGAAAAATCTGAGAATTAGCTTAAAATCTATGTTAATTTTTAACTATTTTAAATCAAGAACCATATGAAAATATGTTTTAAACAAATGATGCTTTAGAGTATCGCTGTTAAGGGTATAAAATATTATAATTATTGTCGTGCTATTCCTAAATGAAGACGGAGACTAAGGTGCAATAATTAAATTAATGAAAAATAATAACAGTTTTAAAATAAAGTGACATTATATAATAGTTATGTCCATTACCAAAATTTAGCCCTCGTTAAACAGCTTCCACTCATGAAATCTGATGATGTGCTCGTATATCTCATGTTTCAACAACAAAGAGTGTTCTTGCCAAAAAAAATTAATTCTGGACCTGCGCCATGTATTAACTAGAAGACTGTAATGCGTTGAGAAAACACAATAAACCCAATATGGAACAAGAGAAAATATAGTCAAAATATTTTGTAAAGGAAAAAAATACAATACACGGTTGACATTAAAACTAATTGCATTTTTTTTCTTAAATATATTTTTAGGGGCTGTGGAAAAGGTTAAGAGAAATATCGGAGGAAAGAGTAAACTATCTTCAGCCTCGTGAACATTGAACATTAAAATAATTTCTTTACCTTCGGTGATTGCCTTGGCCATTATGTCGCAAATTTTCATCAATTGCGAATCAGCTTGCTCCAGCCTGTCCTTGTAGACGGCCGCTACATCAAACCTACCAATAGTAAAAACTAGTCCTGTTTGTAATCAGAGTTTTCGAAATTTATTTACTCCGGGCCCTACCTTCAACACAAATCAACGAACCAGGGCTTCTTTGTTCTAAAGATTTATTTGATTGTATAGAAGGGCCGCTTCCACACGTAGTCATAACTCACAACCTTTTATTTCAAGGGAATCAATTGGCACACCACCTATGGCATATGGTTTTATGGGGTTGCTCTCGTTAGCTACACAAAAACACATTAACTCTCTGAATAATATCTAAAGGTATTGATTGATAAACGGTATCATTGGGAATATTGATTTGTGCCCCGCTTTTCCTGCTGTGGCTCATGAACATCAAGCACATCCTAAGCTTGCTTTTTCACATACACCATCACGCATATATACAGGGAAGGTAAGACAAAGGCTGATAGCCTCCCCAAGGCCTGCCTGTGATAGTCTGGTTTATTTATTGATATTATTCTGGAACTTTCTTATCCAGCACATGGTTTGACTGGATGGATGAAGCTATGAACCAGGTATATGTACTGTTTTTATTTTATAATAGAAGCAGCGTTTTTATTTTTCTGAAAAATATAATTTGTTTCTAACCACCACTATTGTTAACATTAAAGTGGAAATTTGGATTGATCAATTTGAGTACAGCACTTGATGGAGGATGCAACTATAATTACTGTTGCTACACACTTCATCTTTCTCCACAACCCAGGCTTCTGATTTAACTGCCGAGTATATTTATCCAATCTAAACATCTCGTCTAAAACAAGCAGGCACTCAATTCGGTTGGCAGAAACAGTTTGAAAATCTCTCCAGAACATCCGCCACCGCAAGAAGACCTGCAAAAGCCTAGTTTGCCTATTTTATGCCCTTTAGCAAACTGTGAATTACGATCGTCCGCTTATCTTTTTCTTCAGGATGACCAGAAATGACATCTTTCTGAAAACCATAATAGATGAATTTATATTAAATATTTGACATATTAGTTGGACATGATCCAGCAATATATTTCATGTTAGGACAAAAAATTAATCAATTGAGAGGTTTAATACGGACAACCCAATCGTCCACAGCTCCCTCTGACAGGAAATTCTTTAGCCTAAGGAAGCTTCTGTAAGTGGGCCAACTGACCTTTGGCTCGGACCACTTTTTACCCTTCTATTAGGAAATAAGAAATGAAGATAATATGATTCAGAAATCTGAGGAAGGATACCAAATAAATGTTAGAATTACAACAGCGATTTTATATGCAGAATTTGAATATTTCAAAAAATCTAAAAATGAAACTTTAATGCTCAGGGTAAATAAATTACCTCCAGTTATTGATAATGCTCTTGCTGCAAATCACAGTCCATTTTTTCTTTACTGAAACAACACTCTAGCTTCAATCCAAGCAAAGGAAAAGAATACAAAAAGTCTGATGGCACTTCCAAGCTATGCTCTCTCAGCTAGATGGTGTAAACAACTGAAGGGGATTGAGATGCTAGCTTGGGGACCAATCAGATAAATTTATAGCCAAGCTTCTAATGGCTATGTGTCAGGTGTTCCACAGATCAAGGTAGAGAACTCCAGATAGAGTAATGGATGGACCACTTCAGAAGCTCCAACCAGAAAATTAATTAACTGCAGTTGATTTCCTTAATTTAAGGAAATCACTGCAGTTGGTTTTCAAAAATTAAGGAAAGACTGCAGTTTAGTTTCATAACTGTAGGTTACAGTTGGAAAAAATTAATGGAGCTTAACATTCTCCCACTTGTCCATACTTCCAAACTTAATGTCTCAACTTAAAAACCATTGACAATCTATATTAAGTAATAGATACATGAATCATGACGATAAGTGCTATAATAACGAGTATTATCTTCCATGTATTACTATGTATTTATTCTTAGTCCTTCTTAAATGAATTTTCTCAAATCAACTTAAGGTGCACATAAATATGAGAAAAAACATCACAATAATTAAGAATTTCATTAAAATAACATTGTCCATACAATGAGAAACTATATAATGGAACCAAGTCCCATATTCATTACATGATCCTTGAATTTAAATGGTGGCATGCCCTTAGTCAAAGGATCAGCGATCATCAACTCAGTGCTGACATGCTCAATGACCACTTTCTTTTCTTTAACACGTTCCCTTATAGCTAAATACTTAATGTCGATGTGTTTATTTCGACTCCCACTTTTGTTGTTTTTAGTCATAAAAACAGCAGCTGAATTATCACAATATATTCTCAATGGCTTAGAGATAGAATCCATAATTCTAAGCCCAGAAATGAAACTCTTAGCCATACACCATGTAAAGTAGCCTCAAAACAGGAGACGAACTCGGCTTCCATAGTGGAAGTGGCAATCAAAGTTTGCTTGGCACTCCTCCATGATACAGCTCCACCGGCCATCATAAAAATGTAACCTGATGTTGATTTGCGTGAATCAACACATCCAACAAAGTCGGAATCTGAGTAGCCAATTACTTCCAAGTTGTCCATCCGTCTATACATAAGCATGTAGTCTTTGGTTCCTTGAAGGTACCTCATTACTTTCTTTGCAGCTCTCCAGTGGTCTAAACTTGGATCACTCTGATATCGTCCCAACATTCCCACAACAAATGCAATGTCAGGTCTTGTGCAGACTTGAGCATACATTAGGCTTCCGACAGCAAAAGCATATGGAATGTT
>APFE030886261.1:0-11351 GCA_000404065.3 Pinus taeda
AAAACCACTAACCCAAAACCATAGTTGTAGACTTCTTCGAGAAGTTTTAAGAAGTCATAAGATTACATTATACTTTTATTTATTTATTTTATTTATTTGGTCTCACACACAACAATCCAACAAAGATGGAATTTGATAGAAGAAATCAAAGAGAAATTTGATGGATAACTAGTTTCCAAGGTTGGTCTACAACCATCTTCATAATTAAAAATACATGTGATGCTTATATTTAAATTAGTGCTTAACAATGACATAATTTGATAGGATATTATGGTTAGTATATGCAATGTGCTCTTGAGAATGGGCTTTAAGGAACTATCAGTGACAAATGTAATAATTTCCACAAAAATAAGGAATTAGGTAACTCATAAATCTTACATGAGATTAGATTTATCTTTGGCTAGCAAAAATACTTGTTTAAGAGTTTTATGGGGTTTAAAAACAATTTTTATATTTTTCTTAGCCAAAATATTATAAATAAGATCAAGAATTCCTTTCATGTACGGAAGAGAGATAGGGTGAAAAATACTTAGGGTTACTGGTAATGTGAAAGGCATTATTAATTTGAGAGGAGGTATAACCATTGGCTTTGAATGCTTAGGTTAGGCAAGCCATCTTATTTTATTATTAATTTATTTATTTTGATTTTGTTATGGTGAATTAGTAACTCATTCGAGTCATCTAGGTGAGGCCCAAGATCAAACCTAGCAATTACCACTATAATACCAAAATCAAACCTAGCAGCTACCACTATAAGACTAAAAGTATATCCAACAACTTGTAAGCCATATATGCCAGGAACTTGTAACTTAGCAAGAGTTGAAACTCCACAAGGATAGGGGAGCCTACTCATTGATCCTTATAACAATGGAGCAATGATTTCCCATGTGTGGGATTTGAAACTTGATGGAGCGGATAATATCCCATTAACAAACACTCAATAGTCCCACTAAGAGACATATTTTTCGTTGCTTAAGAATTGAGAAACATAAGTTTTAAAAGCTCGCTACATAAAACTTTTGAGAACATTTGACTTTTACGAAAAATGATAGTGAGTTTGAGCATGAAAATAAATATTAATATGAATCTTTTTTCTATAAACTTGATGAATTAAAAAACCTTTTAAAAAACAAATAATTAAAAACATCCTTAAAAATAAAAATTTAACAAATTCAATTTCCATAATAAATTAAATATATAAAAACATGATAAACCTTATCAATGAAACTAAAGAATTTTGAACCCAATACTTAGCCAAGATCGTATTCTCTTAACCCAATATTAACCAAGCTAATATTCTCTTTTGACCATGCATTCTTCAGGTACACTTATGTCTTAAATCGTCCACTTGTTCAAAACAGTGATAACAATAAGTAGAACACAAAGATATCAGTGGGACATTACAATTTTGAAAGATAAACATTATATTCTAATATCTATTTCAAAGCTGTTTAGATTTAATGACATTTAGATTTAATAATATATATCGTGTTTTTAAAAACACTTTTGGGGTTCGAAGGTTAATTAATTAATTTTTTAAAATAGTTTTTTATTTATAAATGAATAAAAATTTAGTAAGTTAGATGGAAATAAATGGTTGTAATGTAGTTAATTATTCATTATTCAAATTAAAAAAAATCTAATTATAATTATAGAATTATTTTAAGGTGTTAAAATTTTATTCAAGTTTTGCATTCAATAAAGAGGTTGTGAAAATTCCAAAACCAAAATTCCTATTGCAATAACTGATAATGTTTCTTCTATTTGTTAAATTAATCAACTAAATTATTTGTATTTTTTTACGACAAATATCGAAACATATACAATCTAGCTTTCACTTAATTAAATATTATGTGGAAACAAGAGAATGAGCAAGAAAGAAAATACAACACAAATGACACCATTGTTTTTGGACAAATATCCTGAAAAACCCAATGCTGGAAAACCATTGCAACAAACCTGAGGGTTTTATTAGTATGCAGTAGTAAATCCGAGTACAATTCTTGGATGCTCAACTAGCAATCAGATACAAAGATAAAATGGACAAAACAAATGGTAAAGCGCTCTTACCATGTCACTAGGAGAATCTAAGTCTGCTCACGTTGAATTAGAGCCTCTGCGTACCACCTGTGCAGAACTGTGCCACTCCCACATAGTTCTTGCATCACCTTTGTTGGGTATCACATTGCTTCTTCTCTGGACCCTCTCTTGGATGGAAAATATGAATCTCTGTCTCTCAATCTCACACCTCGATGCCCGACTACTGAAACTCGATTTCCTCTGCAGGAATTCGATCTCCCTCTAAGGCCTGCGCTTCCACTACGTTAGCTCTATGTGGGTTAGAATCTACTTCTCTCTAAACGTCCTAATACCGTCTTTCTACCTCCTACTCTCTGGCCCAGGAAAACTTCCTTCTTCTGGATACCCACTACTCCTCACTGCAAGAAGTCTACTCGATCAAAATTTCCTCCTAAGAACTTCTCACTTTAGAAATTCAATCTCTTGATCTCTCTGTATGTTTTCCAAATGACCCTCAAGCTCCCTTAAATAACCTTCTTGTTGAAAGTCAATGGCCCATATTAAAATCTAATCAATGGCTAAGATCATTTTAGCTTGATCCTTGTCTTCTTCTAGAAGTTACACACACAATTAGATTAATACCCATTAATATTTTTAATTTTTTAATTTTAGACTTAGGGTCCCATTAAAAAATATTAATTTTTTTAATAAAATTGTTTCTGGGTGGAATTTCACAAAACGCTTTCTGAGTTATTTATTATACATGCACCCAAGCCTCCCTACAAAATTTGAGGCCTAGAGAACATCTGATGCTACCCCAAATCAACACTCCCTATGACTTTGAAGCATCGTCCTTTGTGTTGTTGATGTCTAACATGTTTTCCACCAACTACGCACTACTGCTGCAACTGTACTACTGCTTACACTTCCACTGTCAAAACAACATCCATACTACAAGTCCCTCACAAGTGTTGCATCTATGCTGCTACTAGCACTACCACTGCCAACTGCTACTGCACTGCAATCTATTACTGCTACTCCATCAACAATGGAAAAACATCTAAAATTATTGAACCAATTGTGTTCAATATGATACCACATGAGTGTTGGACCCTGACTGCTGCTAGTCTCTACACTGACCCTCCTAATATACTACTTTATTACTGACCTCTACTCTATGCCATCTGCACTATTGTTAATTCTACTATGTGCTGCTCAGACTCTAGCACTCCTAGCACTGCAACTATCTCTTTGACACTCCTTGGTACCATCCGACACTATTCCATCCTGCTACCACAACACTCGGCTCTTGTAGTAAGGTATTGATCTAAGAGGTGGACTCCTCATGGATCATACCTGTCTGTAGCTCTTTCGAACTACAACTCCAAATCAACCCACCTCCCTCCTTGAGGTATCTCGGTTGTCATAGTGAACTCCTCCTCTTCGATATTTATAAGTGTGGCCTTCGAATCATGTTTCTCATCCTTTTCCTTCTTCTTGAGTGGAAATTCAGTAACGTAGTGACCCATCTCACCACACCTAAAACACTTGATCTTCGAGACATATTTCCTACGTCTTCATTGCTCCTGTTGCCCCTTCGACACAAGGGTTGTATCATCCTCCTCCTCCTTGGTATTCTACCCACTATTGCTACTTCCGTCAATTTTGACCTTGAATAAGTCTCTCCTCAGCTCCTCTTTTCTTAGAGATTCCCACATCTCATCCCAATTGGGCAATGCTACTCTACCCAAGATACTCTGGACAAAGACTTGCCACTCATCTGAGATAGAATTCAGGGTCAGTCTAACCAACTCCAAATCCTAAGGTTTATGCCTTGCAGCAGAAAATTCTTCACATGTCTCCTTAAGCTTCATGAGGAATGGACCCACACGTTCTCTCTTTTGCATCTAAGCAGATGTCAGCTTTTGCTCCAAGTGCATCTTTCATTGCTAAGAAGATCCCTGATATAACATAGCCAAGGAATCCTACATCTCCGTAACAGTTCCTCTATTAGCGACATGACACACTACATGATCCTTTACTCCATTAAGGATCATCCTCTTGGCCTTCGCCATTTCTGATTTGTACTTCTTCAACGGATCTGGATTTGCAGGCACAGCCACCACAATGTTGACATACGTCTTGAGGGCATGCTCATCTAGAAGGAAAAAATTATGGCTTTCCAGATGACATAGTTGGATGCTCTGTCCAACTTGTCATAATCCTTCAAACCAATGGTTTCCATTTCTGCCAAAAATGTCGAAAATCTCCTCTCTCTTCTCCACTTCTACTGGGCTAGCCTACACACTCCCTGTTAGAGCTAGTAAAATTGTTGCCCCTTGCTGTTGCTCAGCTCTAGAGAATTCAAATTCCTTGGCTAAGAATTCTCTAAGGAAGAAATTCCATGAGCCGTGCTTCTCTTCTCTCTTCTAACGATCTTCTACCCAGCAAACTACCTGCAGAAAAATATGCGTCCCACCAACTCTCCTTAGGATTGGGTTTCAACATTTCTCCCTTTTCCCTAGCAAAAATTCGATTTAGCATCCCTTCTCTCCGTTGACTCACTCGGAGAGAGACTGCCTTGACATTTCAGCTCTCCAGCTAAGAACTGCAGAAACCCTCTGGGGTTTCGAACTGTTGTCTCATGTAGCTATTCAATCTCCCTCTTCTGCTCAGTGTTGGACCTACCGACACTGCTCTTCTTGTTCCACCTATCACTTTGATACCGTGTGAAAATTCCTAAACCGGAATTCCTACTGCATCAACTGATAACATTTCTTCTATTTGTTAATTAATCAACCAAATTATTTGCAGTTTCCTACAACAAATATCGAAACATATACACTTCATCCTTCACTTAATTAAATATTATGTTGAAATAGTAGACTGAGAGAGAAAGAAAATACAACACAAATGACATCGTTGTTTTTAGACAAATGTCCCCAGAAAAACCCAATGTGGGAAAACCGATCCAGCAAATATGAGGGTTTTATTATTATGTTGTAGTAAATCTAAGTACAATTCTTAGTATGCTTAACTAGCAATCCGATACAAAGAGAAACTGGACAAAACTAATGGTGAAGTGCTCTTACCCAGTCATTAGGAGAATCTAAGTCTGATCAAGTTGAACTGGAGCCTCTGCATACCCTCTTCATAGCCTTTGCGCAGAACTACATCACTCCTACACAGTTCATGCATCACCCTAATGGGTGTCACGCTGCTATTTCTCCGGACCCTCCGCTGGCTAAAAAATCCAAATCTCTGCCTCCCGGTCTCACACCCTGGCTCCCAACTACTAAAACTTGATTTCCTTTATAGGAATTCAATCTCCCTCTAAGGCTTGCATTGCCACTGCGTCAGCTCGAGTTAGCGTCTCCTTCTCTCTAGACATTGTTCTACCCTCTCTCTGCCTTGTACTCTCTGACCCACGAAAACTTCCTTCTTCTGGATATTCAATGCCCCTCACAACAAGAAGTCTACTCAATCATAATTTCCTCCTGAGATCTTCTCACTTTAGAAATTCAATCTCTTGATCTCTTGGTATGTTTTCCAAATGATGCTCAAGCTCCCTTAAATAATCTTCTCATTGACATTCAATGTTCCAGATTAAAAGCTAATCAATGGCTAAGAACATTTTAGCTTAATCCTCGTCTTCTTCTAGAAGTTACACCCACAATTAGATTAATACCCATTAATATTTTTAATTTCCTAATTTTAGACTTAGGGTCCTATTAAAAAATATTAATTATTTTAATAAAATTATTTCTGTGTGGAATTTCCCAAAATGCTTTTTGGGTTCTTTGGAATACATGTGCCCAAGCCTCCCTACAAAATTTGAGGCCTAGAGCACATCTGATGTTACCGCAAATCAACAAAGTCTTTCACCTTAAGAGATTTGATCTCCTGAGTTAAGATGAATCTAGACTTATTTGATATTTTTTAGAAGTTTTGGAGTTTTTAGGGCCATATTTTCAAGTCTAAATTATTTAGAAATCTAGTACATATTTTTTGAAATTATAAAATTGAATTGTAAAATTTTCATAATTCTAGTACCTAGGGTTAATACCAAAAGTATATCCAATAACTTGTAAGGCATATATACCGGGAACTTATAACTTAGCAAGAGTTGAAACTCCACAAGGATAGGGGAGCCTACTGGTTGATCCTTATAACAATGGGCCAATGATGTCCCCCCTGTGGGATTTGAAATGTGGTGGAGGGGATAATATTCCATTGTCTCAACCACTTAATAGTCGTACTAGGAGAAAGATTTTTCTTGATTTAGGAATTGAGGAGCAGAGGTTTTAAGGGCTCGTGACATAAAATTTCTGAGAACATTTGACTTTTGGGAAGGGTGGTGGTGGCAATGTCACATAGTTCGGATTTGAGTTTGAGTTCAACAATGATTAGATTTTGTTTGCGTTCAAAAATTTTTATGAGTTCGCAATTAGTGTTGTGTTGTATATATAAATATATATAAATAATATATATATATATAATTAAGTTTTGAGAACATTGACTTTTGAAGAGTGGTGATGCAATGTTACACGCGTTCGGATTAACAATAAATTAGGTTCATTGAGTTCAATTTTTATTATTTTGCCAATTCGGATTTATGTGTTGTGTTATATATTATATATATATATATTATATATAATATATATATATATATATATATATAGTCATATATATATATATAGTATATATATATATCATACTAATATATATCTATATATTAATATATATTATATATTATATATATATAGGATAATAATAGTAAAGAATCAACATTATATACATAAAAAATGCTAATTGCTATCACGACATGGAAACGAACCAAGGATGAATGCAAGCTGATTGTACTTAAATTATAAGTTTTGATCTATGGACTTGGTTAATGACTGTGAGGTTCGATGAGATTTACCAAACCTAAAAAAAAATCACCATAATTCAAATTTCAAAATTAAAATTTTACAAACCAAAGATAATTATGAGTGTGAATCTTTTTCTATAAATTTAATAAGTTAAGAAACTTTTAAAAAGCAAGTGACAAAAACCACATAGAAAAAATAAAAATTTAACAAATTCAATTTCCCTAATAAATTAAATATACAAAAACATGATGTTAAGGTGGCAAACCATTAAACCTTATCGATGAAGCTAAAGAATTTTGAACCAACTACTTAACCAAGCTCGAATTCTCTTTTAACCGTGGAGTCTTCACGTACACTTATATCTTAAAGCATGAATAATGCTCACTCAAAACGGTGATAACAATAAGTAGAACACAAAGATATCAATGGGACATAAAGTGAAATAGATACAATTTCGAAAGATAAACATTATATATGATAATATCTATTTCAAAGCATTTTAGATTTAATGACATTTTATATTTTAATAATATATATAGCGTATATTTTTAAACCTTTTGGGATTTGAAAGTTAATTTAAAAGGAATTTTTAACTCGTTTTTTAAATAGGTGTTTTTATTAATATTGAAATCTAAATTTTAGTGTAGAAAATTGCCCGATAATGTAATGTAATTAGTTTTATAAAATAAATAAATTATTAAGGATTTAGATTTGCTGTGATCATAATATTGTTTAGAGGAATTTCTTGTGAAATCACATAATAATCATGTTGTCCGACAAATTCTCTAAACACAAATTAATTGTTAATTATAATTATTAGCAAGGTGTAATTTTTTTTTTTTAAGTTTTGTATTTTAAGAAAAATGGTACTTGGAGAGATTTGATTTTTTTTGGAATTAAGATTAAAAAAATCTAAATTTATCTGGTATTTATTAAAAGTTTGGGAATTTCTAGAGTCATATTTTCAGATCTAAATTGTTTATCATGGAGTACAAGGTTTTTTAAATTACTCAATTGAATTGAAATTTTTTCATAATTCTAATCTCTAAAGTATTAAAAATACATTTCAAATAAAACAAAATAAAAAATTAACTAAAAATCTAATCTATATATACAATTAAAAATACATTTCAAATAAAACAAAATAAAAAATTAACCAAAAATCTAGTAAAACCAGATTGTGACTAAAATCTTCAAAACTTCTAATAGTTTAACAACCTATCCTAAATAGCTGTGTTGTGACAGAAGTCTGGCCAGAAATCTTGCAAATAACCCACGATTTATCTTCATTTATTATAGCTGTTCTCTGAGATACTGCATGCAAGTTGTTTGTTAAAGTATTGAATCAATTAATGTGCACAGGTGACAGTGCAAGAAAACAATGTACACAGCCAGGTTTGTAAGAATATTCTTATTGTTTTTATACCAACTTGCTCTGACAACCCACTCTGTGATTGCCTGACTGTGTTGTTTCTCTCTGTTTTATCTGCTGTGTTGCTTCCATCAATATAAATGGTAACCCTAATTTTCAAATGCCTCTACAACGATTCAGCATGATTTCTGTAGCAGTCAGAGTAGCGTACAGCGTATGTTCTATAAGAAAACCATTACAGATATCAAGGATTTTTCCAGCTTCGCTTCATATTTCACTTCTGTAAGCGACATGCAGGTCACCTTTGAGGTGGGATTTCAGCTACGGTGAAAAAGTAAGGATTTGTGCTGTACATTTCTTCAATTCATAGAGAACTTTTTTCCTTTAATTTTAGATAGAATGTGTATATGTAGAAATAATCTTTTATAGTATATAAAATATCTGGAATATGATACAGTGCAGGCAAGTTTGTTTCTTCAAGCCTATTTGACTTTGGATGAATTAATATTCACGGGTGTAAACACCGAAGGATAACAACGTACAAAGACTGGTTTGTCAGAATAATCTTGCTGGTTTTATACCAGCTTGCTCAGACAATCTACTCTATGGTATTTTTTTGTTTCGATCTCTTGTTCTATGTGGTGACACCACTTCCATCCACATAAATGCTAACCCTAACCCTAATTTTTCAATTGCTTCTGTGCAGCCATATTGAACAGAACCTCTTGCAGCTGTCCATGATCGTATGATGCATAAGAAAAAACAAACTAAAAATATGAAGCATGAGACCGAAATCTACAACATTCACTGGATATTTCACCGCCCCATGAATTGCTCAAGTGACGTACGTTCTTGTTCTTGTAAAAAGGTTTGTCATTTATATAATGTAATGCCCCCTCTGAATATTGGCCTACCAATCCGGATATCATCATATCATCAATTTAGTTGCAGTTTAAAATAATTTAAGGAAAATATAATCTTTATATAGAATTTAATATTAAATTTTTTAGGCGTAAATTACATGATATTTCATTTGTCTACTTGAATTAATACAAGTTAAAGAATCAGATCATTTTTTCCAATAAATCACTAATCTAAACAAAATAATTTTTATGAAAATTTTAATCATCTTAATTTTATTTTATCCGAATCTTTTAATAATTTATTATCATTTTTCCTCTCATCTTTTTAATTTTGTTTGTTTTATCTTCCATCAATCTTTTAACAATTTAGTCTCTTTTTGCTAATATTACCTTTTTCTTTTTTAAATTCTAACATTCCACTTTAACCTTACCATGACATTTTAAATTTTAAAAAAATATTGTATATATTTATAATTATAAATAAAAGATATTATAATTATTTCAGCCTCAACTTTAAAGCTCTAACTTACCAATTTTAGTTTTAATAATAAATAATATTATAAATATAATTTACATATATCATAAATTATTTAATTAAGTTAGAAATTGTTCTCAGTGAAAGGAAGGGAAGACTATGCTTTAAAACGATTAAATTAAAAATCAAGTTAGGTCTTAAAAAAGGGCGATACTTAAAATAAAAAATGCTAGGCTAATTAAAATTGTAAGGCTGTTAGGAAGTTGGAACTTTTATAAAACATTAATTTCATGAGATTCATAGCTTACTCTAAGGTTAAAAGAAAAGAATATTAATTTGATGAGATTCATACCTCACCGTAAGGTTAAAAGAAAAGAATGTGAAGTTTTATATAATCTAAAAGAAATATTTTTTCCTACAACATACTTTTTAATTATATTTTAATTTTAATTTATTTAATTTAAAAATTAAGTATTTTTATAAAAATAGGATATTATTTCATTATAATGGTTATATTTGATAATAATTTATTGTTAATTTTTTTTTTATTTAAATTTCAATTAGAGAATACTAAAATTTTAAATATAAAACTAATATTATTTTTAATCATTATTAAAAATTATAAATTACACTATTATTATTGAGTTGACAAGTTTATTTAACAACTCAAAATGTGATGTGGAATTTGTCTATAGTCAATTTTTTAAGCCAAAATAAACAAAAAAAATAAAAAAAAAATAAATTAAATAACTATCAAAACATTTAAATAATATTTACTCACAAAAAATTTACAAAGGAAAAAATTAAATCCCTTTAAATTTATGTTAATTCTGTATTTAAAAATTAAATCCCTCTAAATTTACGTTAATTCTGTATTTAAAATAAATTCAAATATACAGACCATGTTAGACTATATTTATATTCTGCAACGAATATAAATAATCAAATGCCTGAGCTTTTAATAAACTTGAGTTCGGTTGTAACATGAAATTGGGTATATCATTAAAGTTTAACATTTCAGATGGATTAAAATGGATCAGAAGTTTAGTTGTTTTTAACGAGCTTAAAGTTTAACATTTCGGATTGATTAAGAGGGAGATTAAAGTTTAACCTTAGGTTTTATTCATTAATTATCAAATTCATCTTATAGAAAGTGGATTAATTATTTAAAAATAATTAATTTAGAAATTCACAACCAATTAAACCATTATATATATTTATATAATATTAATATTACATTACAAGTATTAAAATCACAAATTACAATATTGTAATAAGAATATTGATCTTTGTTTGATTTCTTTTTCATCAGAACTTTTACCCTCTCTGAAGTTTCATTAATTATGTTTTTCTTTCACCACAATTTCGAGCTTTAAGATACAACCACTTCTAACCATCAATGACATACTTGTAAAATTGAAAAACAGGAAAAGCAGTCAAGTAATTTAATAGCTTTATGGGCATACCTGCATTTGTTGAATACATGATCTTCCGCCATAAAGATATTAGAAGTGATTAGAAGTCAATCATATAGTGTGATCTTTTAAACATACAAACAAAATAACATGTAAGTTGATGTTCCAAGCTCCACACACCACCCGTTTATGACAAACCATAATCATAATCAAATTAGTGATGCATTCTTGTGTGAACTTATACATCAAAAACCACCAATTTAAATTTAAATTATGTTACTATACTATATGATTTTAATGGTTCATAATACATTATTTATAAATAAATAAATA
>APFE030886262.1:6567-30125 GCA_000404065.3 Pinus taeda
ACAAACTGATGCACTTATCTTCATCTAAAATTTTAATATCAATAGATGCTAACTGACTTACCATAGTATTAAATGCATTCAGATGCTCTGTCACCGAGTCTCCATCTTTCATCCTCAGGTTATACAACATTTTCCATAGGAATAGTTTATTCACTAGAGACTTAGATTGGTACAAGGTCCCTAACTTGTCCCACAGATCCTTTGCCGTAGCTTCCCCTGATACATTCAGCAATACTAAATCTGAGACACAAAATCATATTGTGCTCTTTGCCTTCCAATCCAACTTCTCCCATTCTTCATCGAACACTTCCGTTGGTTTAGTACTTGGATCTACCGCGATCCACTGGTCTTTATCCACCAACAAATCCTCCATCTTGAGTTTCCATAACTCAAAACTCTAACTATTAAATTTCTCGATCTCTATCTTTCCACTGCTCACCATCTTCTTTCACCACCAAAATTGATCTTGCAAATCTCCCACTGAACAGGGTCTACCATAGGCTCAAGCGAAACCCCTCAGCAACAAAGGCGTCCCCTTGAAGCCAAAATAGCTCTGATACCAAATGTAGGTTTTAACCCCGTACAGAAATTACGTGCATATGAATTCTAAAACACAAAAAATAAAAAATGCGAGAGCAGAACACATAAAACACATATACACATAGATTTTCCCTTGGATCCCAAAACCAAGACTACCAGCTTGATTTTTCATTATGTTCTTTTTAATGTTACAACACATATTTATACATGCCGAAGCATCCAATACCATGGACCGAAAACCATCGCATCCAAAAAACATGTGCGAAAATCATGCACAAAGCAATGGGTGGGTCTGCCCAACCTAACATAGGGTCAAAAACCAAAATTTTCTAACGCGCTGCCCTGGACCCCATAAAGTGGGGTTACGGGTGCCCTTCAAACCCCTTGTTAACTACATGGAAAGAATATAACACAACCCAATAGTACAATGATCAACAACTTACCTTCCACCACTATGTGATACAGGTTCGCACCCACTTCACTCTTCGTGAAGCCCAACATAGTGAAGTATATATCTATCCTGGTGTACCAGGCACGAGGTGCTTTCTTCATCCCATATAACATTCTCTTGAGTCAGCACACATGTGACTCATGGCCCAAGGTATCAAAAACTTCGGGCTTCTCTATGTACACCTCTTCCTCAGTCATTCCATTGAGGAAGTATGTCTTCACATCCATCTAATGGATCTTCCAACCCATCTGTGCTGATAGTGCCAAAATAGATCTTATTGACGAGTACCTTGCAACAAGAGAAAAGGTCTCATCATAGTTTATCCCCTCTACCTATGAAAAGCCACGGGCTAAAAATCCAGCGTTATGCTTCTCCATACTACCATCCGTAGCTTGCTTCACCTTGTAAATCCAACGGGAGCTCACAAACGACTTGTCCTCCAGTCTTAGGACCACATCCCAAACACTATTTTGAACTATGAATACATACTCCTCCACCATCGCATCAACCCAAACCAGCTATTGCACTGCTTCCTGAAAGGAATATGGCTCTGTCACAACACATGCACCCATAAATGCCATGTATCCAGTGTACCTCTCTAGTGACCTCCTCTATCTACACTTAGAAGAGGGTGCTCCCACATTCTCCCATGCATCATCCAACAATCTGTCAACCTCTCTAGTGTGCTTACTTCCCTCCATGGAAGACTCTACCTGAGTGGATGTCTCCACTCTCTGAACCTCTACATGTTACTGCTCCAAATCAATATGATGTCCCTCAACCTTAGGAGCTAAAATCTCCTCATCTGCATGTAGCTCAAGCTCCCTTGCAAGGGCTCGCATGGCCTTCCCCTCATTGAACTTGATATCCCTATGAACCATTGTCATCCCACTGGTCAACATGTACACCTGATAGTTGTGGGGTGTATCAGTGTACCCCAAAAACATACCCAACTCTTCTACTGGCTCAAGATTCTTTCGTGCATCTTTAGTCACATGGAAATAAAGTTATGAACTAATAATGCTGAAGTGGCCTCTTATTGTAATAACCCTCCTCTAGTGTCTTCATCTCAAGAATCTGATGTGGGCTACGGTTTTGAACATAAATTGTTGTGTTCCATGCCTCAACGCACAACTATAGTGGTAGCCCCTCATTAAGCAACATCGTCCTTGTTGCCCCTACTATGATCTTGTTCTTCCTCTCGGTAACCCCATTCTATTGAGGGTTATTGGGTGCCGTCAACTCTTGTTTAATCCCTTTTGTTGCATAGAAGTTCCTAAACTCCTAAAGCCATAATCACCACTATTATCACTTTGTATATCTTTAACCTTCTTTCTAGACTCTTTCTCTACTAATGCTTTGAACTCACAAAACTTTGTGAAAGTTTGATCCTTTTTCTGCTTAAAAAATACCCAACATTTACGAGAATAGTCATCAACAAATATAACATAATACCTATGTTTGGCCATGGATGTTGTCGAGAATGATCCACACACATCTGAATGGAATCTCTCCAGAATAGACTCTGCTCGACTGTCTCTGCCTCCAAAGGAAGACTTGGTGTATTTTACCAAAGTACAACCCTTGCATGTATCAACTTGCTCAAGTGTACCTTTGGGAAGACCGTAGAGATCTTCTACAATATCTTTGAAGCTCCATGATACATGTGGCCCAATTGCCTATGCCACAACTTTCCAACATCGCAGCTCAATGTCTTTTTTGCTTTTGAACTTAAAGCAACATAATCCTCCACCTCTATCTCATACATATTTTCAACTTGAATCCCTATTTTCTTTACTTGACCCATGGCTATGTGTCAAAGGAACGCCTTTCCTTTTGAATAGATCACATCATAGCCTCTATCCTCAATCATGGCAATGAATACCAAGTTCTTCATCAGTTTGGGTACATGCATAAAATTCTTCAAGGTGAGTGGAGCCCCATGCTCCCTCTAAAAAGTAATAGTGCCCAATCCAGCAACACTATACTTACCTTTGTCACCCATCTCGATATGCATCTTGAGATCTTTCTACTCCAATTCATTGAATAACTCTTTGTCGCCAGTCATGTGGAATGAAGCTCCACTGTCTAAGTACCAAACACTTCCCATCATTAAAGACACCATGCATGCAATGAGGGAAAAGTCCAATTTGAATTGGGAAGCCAAAGCGTCACATGCCACTCCTGCTCAAGACTTCTCCTTGGACTTCTTCAATGGACCATTTGTAGCAAAGTGACTCATATTGTGACAATGAAAGAATTTAACTTTCGTCATGTCCTTTTTCTTACCTCCATGATAAGAATATGATTTGGAATGGGAAATTTTATCTTTCCCCTTCCTCGCCTTAATTTATAAGGCATAATTCTCTTCATCATCATTCTTTGATGAAGAGGCATCCCTGGTGTTGCTCCTGATCTCATCCTGCATCAAATTCAACCATAGTCGTTCCCAATCTGGCAGCTTCTCCGGACCATTGATAGAGTCCTAATAACTATGCCAACTCTTTGGAAGTCGAAGAAGAGAAAGGCTCACCATATCCTCCTTGGCATACATGATTCCAACACTTCCAAGTTCATCCTAACATTGAGTGAACTTGGTCAAGTAATTTGGAATCGTCTTTCCTTTCTCCATCTTGATTTTAAGAATTTTATCCTTCAGTGCCAACTTCCTTTGATCATTGCTATTCTGATACAAGTCCATCAATGTTTTCCACATAGCATGCAGAGTTTTCTTTCCATGGAGACTCGATAAGATATGATCTTGAACTCCCTCAAGGATTATCTTCCTTGCCTTCGCCACACACTTCTTCCACTCCATCAAGTTTTGTGCATCAGTAGCTACTGGCTTAGGAATTGCTTGTTCAACAAATTCCTTCAAGCCATTGTCCTCTAGCACAATCTCCATCATGTACCTCTAGGATATGAAATTCGAGTTTCCTTCCAAGGCATACTCAACGCTCAACCCATGGGATACTATCTACCGATCCTTAAGTATGTATGCAAATTTTATTTTCACATGTGACCTAGAAACTCAAAACTTTGAAATCTCCTCTAGAGAGCTGATTTTAAATCAATGATATCTCCCTCATTCAAAGTCAAATCCGGCTGATTTTATTTTTCAATTTCCGCGTCTTTCCCCAAGGAATCTAGATATGTAATTTGTTTCTAAAAAAATTGCACATAAATTTTCAGATTTTCTCTGCAAACTCTCGACCTAAAAAGCAATCTTGTCCGATACCACGTAAAACAATCTTGTATATTCATAAGCTAATGCAATTTTCTAAAGCAAGAGACAAAAATATACTTCTTTACAATGGAAGCCCGTAAACATTGAGAAAACAATAATCAATAGAGAAAGATAATCAAAGGCACATAACACAATAAATATTTGAGGAAATCCATAGATAAAAACCCCACTATTTGTTTTGTATTAATTCGGAAAATCAAGATGAAATTACAATACTTGTTCTCTATAGAACAAATCCCAAAACTCAGCAAATTCAATCTCCAACTCATAAGAAATCTCAAGTCCAAAGTTTAGCCTCTTCATAAGCTCTCCAAGTCTCTATTCCAATGTGTAATTCCTATGAAAGATAGCATGTATTTAAAGGAAAATAAAGCCTCTAAAAATAGCGCAATCCCTGAAGGATTAGTTCCTGATTGCATGCACTATCAGTGCAACTCAAAAAAATCTAAAACAAGTAGTACACTGTCCATGCACTCTAGTCTCAACTGGGTCTTTCTCAAAATCGACACGCATGAGTTTCTAATGAGTAAATATTCAGTTAACTAGAGTAGCACTGGTGGAGTTCATTAGTGTCACCATTGACTGTTAACTCACTATTAGTTCTCTCAATCAAATTGAGAACTAATTTAATTGAATTGAATCATGAAACCAAGTCTTCTATTTTAAAATTCACGATTTAATCACACTAGACTCCGACAAAGTAGGGAGAACATATACATGACTTCCAAAAGACTTCCAACTCGAATTCCCTAAGTTAAGTAAGTTTAATAAAATTAATTTAACTATTTTAAGTTTCTATGAGAATAGAATTCGAATTTAATTCAAGGACAAATTAAACTGGAATTTCTTGTTTCCATTTCTCAACACTCCCTTTCAACAAGAAAGGGAGTATCAACTACCCCGATCCTGTCTCTGTGAAACTTGCATTTACATCTTGACAATTCCTTTGTCAAGATGTCAACATCTTGTTCCTCTGTGGGAATATAATCTAACAAGATGATTCGACTCAATACACAATATTGTGATGATGATATAGGATATCAATATGCTTGGACCAATCAAGAAAGACTGGATTTTTAGAGACTTTGATACAACTCTGATTATCAAAATAAATCAATCTTGGATACATCTGTTGACCAAACAAACCAACCAGGATCTTCTTCATCCAGATAGCCTCACATGTTGCCTGACTTGCAGCCATGTTCTGCCTCTGCCAAACTAAGTGCAACCGATATTTGTTTCCACTCTACCAAGAAAACACCACTAACCCAATACTAAAGATCCCTCTTGATGTGCTCTTCCTATCGGATGGACTCCCTACCCAATCTGCATCAGTGAAGCCTTGAAGCTTCACTCCCTCTCTCATTTTGTACCATAACCCAAACTGAGTAGTGCCTCTAAGGTATCTCAATACATGCTTTGCCTCCTTCCAATATAGCTTGGTAGGTCTAATGATCACTTGACTAAGCTGGTTAAGTGCATAGCACATATCCGAACGTGTCTTCACCAATTACATGAGTGAACCCACAAGCTGCCTATAAACAATAGCTTCCACTACTTCCCTTGAAGTAGCATCCTCCTTCCTCTAGTTACCATCTAGAGGAGTCACCATGGGTTTGCTACTCTCCATGTGGAATCTCCTGAGTGTCTCATTTGCATACTTTCCCTGAGATACAAACTACTCCCCATCTCCCTACCATATCTCCATGCCAAGAAAGTAATGTTGAATCCCACGTCCTTCATCTCAAACTCTTTTGCAAGATCCTCCTTACAATATTTGAGGAGATTCTCATCAGCTCTTAGTATAAGATCATCTACATAAAGTACAATGATCAAAAAATTACCTTCCACCACTATGTGATAAAGATTCACATCCGCTTCACTCTTCGTGAAGCCCAACCTAGTGAAGTAGTTATCTATCCTGGTGTACCAAGCACGAGGTACTTTCTTCATCTCATAAAATGTTCTCTTGAGTCGGCACACATGGGACTCATGGTCCAAGGTATTAAAACATTCGATCTTCTCTATGTACACCTCTTCCTCAATCATGCCATTAAGGAAGGTAGTCTTCACATCCATTTGATGGATCTTCCAACACATCTATGTTGATAGTGCCAAAATAGATCTAATTGTTGAGTACCTTGCAACAAGAGCAAAGGTCTCATCATAGGCAATGCCCTCTACTTGTGAAAATCTACGGGGCACAAATCTGGCCTTATGCTTCTCCACACTACCATTTGCAGCTTTCTTTACCTTGTAAAGCCAATGGAAGCTCACAACTAACTTGTCCTCTAGTCTCAGGACCACATCCCAAACACTGTTTCGAACTATGGAGTCATACTCCTCCACCATCGTATCAACCCAAACCGGCTATTGCGCTGCTCCTAAGAGGAAGATGGCTCTTTCATAACACATGCACTCATAAGTGCCATGTATCTAGTGTACCTCTCTGGTGACCTCCTCTGTCTGTGCTTGTAAGAGGGTGCTCCCACATTCTCCCGTGCATCATCCAACAATCTGTCAGCCTCTCTAGTGCACTTCCTTCCCTCTCTAGAAGACTCTGCCTGAGTGGATGTCTCCACTCTCTGAACCTCTGCATGTGGCTCATCCACGTCAATCTAAGATCCCTCAACCTTAGGAGCTAAAAGCTCCTCATATACATGTAGCTGAACCTCCCTCTCAAGAGATACTCCCATGGCCTTCTCCTCGTCGAACCTGATATCACTATGAAACACTATCATCCGATTGGTCGGCATGCACACCCGATAGTTGTGGAGTGTATCAGTGTACCCCACAAAGATACCCAACTATTTTGTTGGCTCAATCTTCTTTTGTGCATCATTGGTCACATGAAAATAAACCGATGAACCAAAATCATGAAGTGACCAACATCTGGCCTCTTATCAGAATAAGCCTCCTCTGGTGTCTTCATCTCAAGAATATGATGTGGGCTATGGTTCTAAACATAAATTGTTGTGTTGCATGCCTCGGCGCCCAACTGTAGTTCTAGGCCCCAATCATGCAACATCGTCCTTGTTTCCCCTACTATGCTCATGTTTTTCCTCTCGACAATCCCATTCTGTTGAGGATTATGGGGTGTTGTCAACTATCGTATAATCCATTCCACTGCATATAAGTTCCTAAACTCATTGGAGCAATACTCACCACCGTTATCACTCCGTAGATCTTTAGCCTTCTTGCTAGACTCTTTCTCTACCAATGCTTTCAACTCACAAAACATTGTGAAAGTTTGATCCTTTTTCTACATAAAACAAAACCCAGCATTTACAAGAATAGTCATCAACAAATATAACATAATACCTTTGTTTGGCCATGGATGCTATCGAGAATGATCCACACACATCTGAATGGAATCTCTCTAGAATAGACTCTGCTCAAATGTCTCTATCTCCAAAGGAAGATTTTGTGTATTTCCCCAAAGTACAACCTTGCATGTATCAACTTTCCCTTTGGTAAGACCAGTAGAGATTTGCTGCAATATCTTCAAATCCCCATGATGCAAGTGGCCCAATCGCCTATGCCACAACACATAGAAATCATGGCTCAACATATTTTCTGATTTTAAACTCAAAGTGGCACAATCCTATACATCTATCTTATAGATATTCTAAACTTGAATCCCTATCTTCTTTACTTGACCCGTGGCTATGTGTCAAAGGAATGCCTTTCCTTTAAAAAAGATCACATCATAGCCTCTATCCTCAAGCATGGAAACAAATACCAAGTTCTTTGTCAGTTTGGGTACATGCATAACATTCTTCAAGGTGAGTGGAGCCCCATGCTCCCTGAGAAGTAATAGTGCCCAATCCAGCAACACTATACTTACCGTTGTAACCCATCTCGATATGCATCTTGATATCTTTCTCCTCCAATTCACTAAATAACTCTTTTTCGCCAATCATGTGGAATGAAGCTCCACTGTTTAAGTACCAGAAACTTCCCATCATTAAAGACATTGTTCATGCAATGAGGGAAAATTCCAATTTGAATTGGGAAGCTAAAGCCTCACATGCTGCTCCTCCTAAGGACTTCTCCTTGGACATCTTCAATAGACAATTTGTAGCAAAGTGACCCATCTTGTGACAATGAAAGCATTTAACTTTCGTCATGTCCTTCTTATTACCTCCATGACAAGAATCTATTTTGGAATGAGAATTTTTACATTTCCCCTTCCTCACCTTAATCTCTAAGGCAAAATTCTCTTCATCATCAATATTTGATGAAGAGCCATCCCTGGTGTTCCTCGTGATCTCATCCTACATCAAATCCAACCATAGTCATTCCTAATTTAGCAACTTCTCTCGACCATTAACAGAGTCCTGATGACTATGCCAACTCTTTGCAAGTCCAAGAAGAGCAAGGCTCACCATATCCTCCTTGGAAAATGTGATTCCAACACTTCCAATTTCATCCCAACATTGAGTGAACTTTTTCAAGTACTTTGGAATCATCTCACATTTCTCCATCTTGATTTTGTGAAGTTTATCCTCCAGTGCCAACTTCCTTTGATCACTGTATTCTAATACAAGTCTGTCAATGTTTTCCACATAGCATGCGGGGTTTACTTTCCATGGACACTTGAGACAATATGATCTTGAACTCCCTCCAGGATTATCCACCTTTCCTTCGCCACACACTTCTTCCACTCGGCCAAGTTCTGTGCATCAGTAATTGTTGGCTTAGGAATTACTTGTTCAACAAATTCCTTCAAGCCATTGTCCTCTAGCATAGCCTCCATCCTGTCCCTCTAGGCTATCAAATTTTAGCTTCCTTCCAAGGAATACTCAACCATCAACCCATGGAATTCCATCTACCAATCCTAAAGTATGTATGAAAAAATTGACTTTCACCTGTAACCTAGAAATTCAAAACTTCGTAATCTCATCTAGAGAGATGATTTTAAATCAATGATATCTCCCTCATTCGAACTTCGATTCAGCTGATTTGTTTTTGAATTTGGGTATATGTTCCCAAGGAATCTAGATATGTAATTTGTTTTGAAAATTTTGCACATAAATCTTTAGATCTTCTCTGCAAACTCTCAGCCCAAAAAACAATATTGCTCCGATACCATGTAAAAAAATCCTGTAGATTCACAAGCTAATGCAATTTTCTAAACCAAGAGACAAGAATCTACTTCTACTCTTTAAAATGGAAGCCCATAAACATTGAGAAAGCAATAATATCAAAGGCACAAAACACAATAAATATCTGGGGTGTTATGTTCCTATACCAGTAGGTGTCATAATATATGAATGGATGAGATTAAATCTGTAATATGTTCATACCTTTGCTTTATGCAAATGTTTTCTATATTTGTTAAAAATTAAAAAATTTAAAGAGGGTACGTCCTAAAAGATCAATCAAAGGACAAAAAGAATGAAAAATGTCAAAAAAGACGAAAAATGAACCCCAAGGAAAAAAAAAAGACCATGAAAGTGTGCAATTCCAAATGCCACTGTTATTTTACTTTCTGTACAATAATGATTGTGTGCAAATCATTATTTAGGCCACAATCCATGGTAACCAAACAATTTAAACTTGGTTGTTCCATGGTTTGAATTTCATGCTTAGATATAGAGAATAAAATCTGACCAAACTGTTTAATCTTGGTAGATAAGTAGATAGGTAGAGTTAATAAAAGGAGCTCAACAGTTTAATCTGAGCCCTTGGATGTAATAAGGATAGAATTAGATAGATTTTTATTGTCAAATAAAAGAAAAATGTTTGATAAGGGTTTTCCAGCTTAAGTGCACACTAATAAAGAGTAGAAAAAATGGTAGGATGAGTAGATGGGTAAGTAGTTCGATGGTTGCAAAATTATGATGAATGATTAGTTGAAATCATATCATTTACTTTCATCATCAAGTTACTAAAGTATAAATGGCAATGGAATAGTTACAAAGTCAAGTGATTAATTTCCCTCCATTCATTTTACTTCTCACTAATTTCCCACAAGCAAAAATCAAAGTGCCTAAAACCTTAAGTTAAAGGGGATCAGAGCATTTCTCTGACTTCTGGAGGGATCAGACCCTCGGCCCAATAACTTATAAGGTTTAATTACAACAACCCCCTTATAAACATTTACTCCCTCCATAAACATCCATTTCACCTAAAAATCCCTTTTCATAAGGTGAAATTACCATTCACCCAGGGAAAGTAATAAACCTTACCTAAAACCCCTTTGTTTACATAAAAACCCATATAAGAGCATTAAGCCTAAGTTATAATGTGTAAATTTAAATGCACAAACCAATGTGTCAAGACATTATACTTAGCACAATTTGTTCTCATTTCCATTCCATATTAACTTTAATTTTTATTATATTTAATTCCCAAAAATACACCCCTTTCCCATATATTTAATTAAAATCCCATATGTTAAATGTCCCACCCCGATGGTTTGAAAAATAAACCATAATAATAAACAATTAAATGAATTAATGAGTCGAGTTGTGACTAATTAAGAGCCATAGCCCTTCGCCTTACAAAAAGGGATTAATTGATCAAACTGTGATTAATTAATAACCTTCCTCCAATCACATCGCCCCTGACATCATTAGGCCACCCTAACTTGTAATTAAAATTCCATCGGGCCCCTCCATTAACTCCCTGATCAAATCACATTTCCGATCACCGTATGATCTAACCCCTTCAGATCTAATGGTTTTTGCTTATATCAGGCGACCTCCTATGCCGACCTTTACCTGCCCAATGTGAGCAGTTTTACTGTTCACCCTGCTGCTATGTGTTGCCCGATGAATGGCATCGGGCGGACCTCTCCCAATACCACCAAGTCCCTAAAAGCAGTGCAATAGATTTCGTTTACTGCCTCCACTTACCACCTTCAGTACACGACAAAGCGTCACCTCTGTCAGTTGGTGCCAGCTATCGTTTTCCATTATACTAACTAAAATCATTGACTTTGTAGATAAACCAGAAATATTCATTGTTTTTTTTTTTTACCAAGAAAAGAACCTTATGTTCTCCATGCAAACACAGAGTACGTTTGAGTTGTCAACCTGCTACCAACCATCAACCTTCCATAACTGTTGAACTCCAGACCACTGTGAAAACTTGTGCGCTTCCTGCAAACAGTGCACAGCCACCATTTTACCGTTCAAACAACTGAAACCATGTATTTATCCTATTTTCGACCGAGAAACCCTATTTTTGTGACAAACCTGAGCTAAGTTTCTTTAAAAATTAAGTAATTTAGTAAGCTAAGTTGTCTGATAGTCCTGAAACACTCTAAAATAATCCAATTTTTCCATATTTCCCTAAAATTATTTGCCCCCATCCTTGAATCCACAAGAACCAAGGATGGAAACCCCAATTGCACTAAATGTTATGCCCATTACTACTCCCCACAGAGATTTAGACCACCTTCCACTTGTAGACAAATATTTCCAAATAAAGGAAACATCAATCTCAAAACCCCCGCTAAAACTCTTTTACAAGTATAGATACCAGTTCCTAAACCATGTTGACTCCATTGGACTTTGGGAATCAATGTTGCCTAAATACCACTTCCCTAGGGAGCATGTGTTCCCAAAAATTGTACATTATTTCCACATGAACTACGACCCTATCTAAAGGGCAGTAAGAGCTCCTGACCAGTCTGTTTTGTTTACCATCTCTATTAAATCCATTAACCAGATGCTTCAATTGTAGCCAAGCCAAAACCTAACCCCTCTCTCCATTGGAGACATGCTAAACAGATATCCTACACTCACTTCAATCAGTCTAGCCCAGTTATTCCAGATTTTCATCAGAGAAGAACAGTATATCCCAAAGGACTCTCCTCCTTATATATGGACTATATTCTCCAACCTTGGTCGAGATATTATAGATATGATATCCAATATACTAGGATGCACCACTATTGAATTCGTCGATGAGATCATAATATCCATCATGTCAATCTATTCTCTTGGCTAACCACCAGCCATCATATTTGACTATGCAAAGTTTATTGCTGACATAAATGCATGATCGATTTATGAGGTTGGACAATGAAAGAGTGTTCAAATATTCCTTAGTTTTGTAACATTTATTCTTGTACTATCAAGATGACAGGTTTCCAGCTGCCCTCCAAAAACTCGATACTAAAGGAAACCCTAGATCAGTGATCTTCTGGACTTCTTTAATTCATCAGTTTGATTCTCAATACTCCTACACAGACTTCATAGACCTCTTTGTTTATCCTGTGCTAACCATGCTGCAAGGAAGCCCTCCACCCAAGATCAGTGCAGACATCAAGAGGGTCCTTCAATTTTCAAAGCAATATAAAGTAGGGGATTGGTACTTGTACCAAAACCATACAGAGATCGGAATCTATGGATGTGAGTTGCCACCTTACAAAATGCCAAGGTATCTCCCCATGAGATTATTTACTCTGGAGTACTACAGGAAAATGATCAATTCGGATGAGATTCATTTTATTAAAACCAAGAAGAAGGCCCACTTAAGAATCAAAGATCATCTTGGCCCTTTCATTTGTAACAATAGAGAAGTAGGAAAGGAGGTAGATGAAATTCTCCAAAGCTTGAAACTAAAATAGAGTTTCATGTGGACCTATGATCCCCATAGCTTTATTTGTAATAGGAGACAGAAAAATAAGCTATCTCCTTACATCCATCATAGGATCCCAGAAATTGAACAATATGCCAATCAAAATGAATGGGTGGAAAACACTTTAGTAGATCAAGACAGTACATAGGTTGTAGTTTAAAATGTATTGATGGATTTAGATAGGAGGCTTGATGAAGATTTATTTGTACAGGTGCCTGGAGAATCTCAATCTCAAAGGCAGTCACGGGAACACAGTGTACAAACTTCGGAGGGAGCAAGGCCATCAGGCCAACCAGGATCATCAGAGCAGGTAGAAGATTCAGAGCTACCTGAGATTTCGGAGGAGCTCAATCAAACAGAACATAATATGAGCAATCCCCCCATTTTGCAAACTACTCTATATGAAGAGAGAAATCCAAAAAGAGATAGACAGGAGGCCACTCCCACCATACTTGTTAATCAAACCTATGCTAAGAGGCAAAGGTTGAATCGATTTTCTAAACAGGAATATACCGAGGAAATAGAAAGCAACATAGTGGCAGAAAGAACTAATAGTGTGCATACCACCCCTTTAGGAGGCACACCATATACCTCACAGTTCCAGGTATTAGAAAGGCAACAGAGCACAGAGGTATCTTCCTTTAGGGCTCCTTCTGGTCAAAGCTAGGATATCAAAGAAAAGTACAAAGAAATCAAAGCAAGGAATGAGAAACTAAAAGTTCAAAGCTATGCTTATTATCTTAAAATGGCTCCAACTAACTAGACAAGGCTGATGTCAGCCTTTTATATAAAGGAAGGCAAGATGCAGATGAGCTTTCTCAAACCAACTGTGCAACAACCAAGATCAATGGCTGACTATTTGAAAAATGATTTTGAAGTTTTGGCAAAGGATATTCATCCTATTAACCAAATAGAGCTGCATAAACAAATAGGTGAAATGGTCTACTCCACATTGATCAACAAAGCAATCATATCTCATCAACTACATAACTCATTAAATAACACATCAACACAACTTTAATTGGAAAATGTCTCTTCCCAAGCCAAAGACACCAGAATAAAGTCCTTAGAGGACTTGATCATAGAGTTGGGACATGATCCCAAGGATTTCAAAGCAGTAGAGCAATTATTAAAGAAGAAAAATGATGACATAGTTGCACTAAAGAAGCAGCTCAAGGTCCCTCCTCTTCACCATCCTCAAACTGCTGAAGTTATAGAAGAAAAAAAGGAGGAAGAACTTATGGAACTAGTCCTTAAGTTGAATGATCAATTAAATAAACTGAAAAAGAATTGGAAAATGTGATACGGTCTAAGCAGAGTGAGTTGGCCACCACTCCTTAGACTATAATACCTACAGTTTCCACAGAAATACCCTCCACCCTATCAGCTTCCTTGTCACCAACAATTCCAACAGTCACAACATTGCTAGTAGCAGGTACTACTTTAGCCACAGGTACATCAACTAGTGCAGGGACAATAACAAAAAGAAAATATGAATTGGTTAAGGCTATGGAACAAATGAGAATCCAGGCCACAGAATTGAAGAAGCTCAGAGACCAAGTGACAAGTTTGGAAACAAGTTGTGAACTTGCACAGATTCAAAATAAAGAAGAAGCAAGGAAAAACCAAAGGATGGTGGAAAGAATAAGAATCCTTGAAAAGGATTTAACACTAGAAAAGCCATTGGGAGATATCAAAGATATACTGTGGGCTAATATCATTGATTCCATCAATGATATTTGGCCTTCCATTTAGGTTATTTTTTAGCAAACTGAATTAGTCAAAACATCCATGGAAGCCATACAAAAGACAAAAGAAGAACTAGGAGACAAGCCTGAGGAAGTAAATCAGTTGATATGTTTTTTGAACAGTAGAAACAGGTACCAGCTAGATGAATTAGAAATTCAGGATAAAACAACAACTATTATTGAGATAAAGAAGGTTCTTACTAAAAGGAACCTGATGCTTAATTTGGAGAAAATATGTCAAATCATTCAAGCAGACATCGACAGTTTCATGTTAAAATATGGAATTTTGAGAGAAAAAGGACGTCCTAGTCCTCTGGTCATACATGACAAAATAATGACACAAGAAGATTACATTGATAGACTGCACAAACAGTCCAAGAGCCAAGCTAGTTCTTTAGGAGTAAAAGCATTACCTACAGGAAAACTACTTTATGATGGCCTGGAGAATATGTTCTACATAGAACATGAAATCAAGCATTTGTTCACCAGAAAACCCAATTTTTCCAAATATATAGAAGCTGACGAATTCTATAGGAAAATGATCAGGATAAAATTACCATATAATGAATGGTGGACCAGTTTTACAAATTTACTATAAGTGACTATAGTAAATCTAGAGGGTAAAGATGATTACCAGGTGAGAACAGATAATATAGGATTAATCAACATAGGTAAAGAGTATCAGTAGGTCAAAGATAAGAGTGAATCCAACACATAACTACCAAGGCAACTGCAAGAGCCAAATCTGAATTCCAGTAGCCAACACCTTCACAAATAAAGGGACAGCAAGCAAACAGATTTCCATCTGTCTCTATCTTCATGGTGAAGATATTTTTTGTTTCCTAGATTAATTCTCATATAGTTATGAGATATTTTTTTATCAAAATTTTTATAAATACTTCACAAGTTGTAGTAATTAGGGTGGATTAAAAAACATTTCTGGAGAAATTTTGTTTGAAGCTAAGGAGCTTTTGTACTCAAGATTGGACTGGTTTACTAGATTATGAAATAAAGTTGAGGACATTTTCACTTTATTCTTGTGCACAATTGTAACAAATAAGTATCACTTTTAAATACTTTATTCTCTTTATGTTATGAATTATTCATATGTGTTTCTTATAAAATCTTAAAAGCAAATAAGGAATGATATCATCATAATTAGCTTAAGTGCTCTCTGCTTTAATTGTTTGCTTTATTTATGTGTTCTTCTAAACTGCCTTGGTCTGGAGATTCTTCATTTCCTCCTTACTTCCATAGTTTATCTCCCTTTGGCCCATAGTAAAAGATTCTTCGTTGTTGTTTTCTACTAGCCATCCTTCCCTTCCGCATCTTAACCCCTGTTAAGGATTCTTCATTGCCCTTAGCCCTGGTTAGGATTTACCATCCATTGAAAACTGTAAATTTTCTCTTGTTGTGTTAGCCTGCCTTGTGAACTCTCACCTCAGTGATAAAACAAATCCAGTTAAACCTTTCTTGATTGACTCCATAGCCCAATGGCCTAAATATTTTCTCTACCCATCTATCTTCTTGATTCCACCACCCAATCAAAACAAAACAACCCTGAACATTAAGAACTAGCCTGAAATCATATCCAAACAAAGTTAGATTATAGATAGAGAGCCCTCTCTGGACCTAGGTTGGCTAGAACCTGAGTCTAAAAGATTGGTTTGTGGTTACCTCGGGCCATTCGTTCTTTAATAACTTCTAAGGAAAAAAACCTGAGTGATAACACTGGGAAATCCATAGCTCAAAACCCATTATTTGTTTTGTATTAATTTGGGAAATCAAGATGAAATTACAATGCTTGTTCTCTCTAGAACAATCCCATCACTCAACAAATTCAATCTCCAACTCATAAGCAAGCTCAAGGCTAAAGTTTAGCCTCTTCACAAGCTCTCCAAGTTTCTATTCCAATGTGTAATTCCTATGAAGGATAGCTTGTATTTAAAGGAAAATAAAGCCTCTAAAAATAGCACAATCCCTCAAGGATCAGTTCCTTATTGCATGCACTACCAGTGCACCTCAGAAAAATCTAAAACAAATAGTACATTGTCCATGGACTCTAGTCTCAACTGGGTCTTTCTCAAAATCAATATGCATGAGTTTTTGATGAGCAAATATTCGTTTAACTAGAATAACATTGGTGGAGTTCATTACTGTCACCATTGGCTATTAACTCACTATTAGTTCTCTCAATCCATTTGAGAACTAATTTGACTAAATTGAATCACGAAACCGAGTCTTCTATTTTAAAACTCACAATTAACTCACACTTGACTCCTACAAAGTAGGGAGAACATATACATGACTTCCAAAAGACTTCCAACTCGAATTTCCTAAGTTAAGTAAGTTTAATAAACTTAATTTAACTATTTTAAGTTAAGTAAGTTTAATAAACTTAATTCAAGGACAAATTAAACTGGAATTTCTTGTTGCCATTTCTTAACACTACCACCCCCAAGATTAACATAGGACATTTGAGATCCTTTTTGTTCCTCCTCTCTAGCCTTAGTAGTGGGATGAACTAAAGAAACAAAAATAAAAATAAAAATTGAAGAATTGCAATGGGATGAAACCATGACAGAAATTTGATTATGAACTGGAAGCAAAAGATAACAAACTTCTTTACAAGTACCCAAGATGTGAAATTGATGAGAAATCCTTCATGGTAAACTGATACACTAAATATATTAGTTTGGCAGTGATAACTTCCAAAAAGCATAAAAATATTGGGGAGATTGTTTGAGATTTGGATGAATATTTTCTCAAATCATTTGAATGAGTTAAAGAGGTTTCAAAGTTTCTAGACACAGGAAAGGAATATTTGGAGCACTATTTTGGTGAGACCAAGAATAAGATATCTATTATTCTAAATTCCACTTCCTTCACTATATGTAGCATACTTCAATTTTTTCTATTCGGTTGAACTTATGTTATCTATGGACATTGATATAAATGAGTTCTATACTAGTTACCTCACTCTCTGTAGTGTGAATAATTTTTATATGAGATTCAAATATTGCAGGGTCCCTTTGGTCTAAATGAGAAGTTTGGTCTCAACTTTTATAATCTATTGGAAGAAATTTTTTGTGTCCCCACTTTTTATTTAACTTGTGACAAATTGAATTGATTCATGAAAGCCTCAAAATAATGATGTTTTCTTTACTTTATGTATAAAGTCCAAGAAATTAACTTCTTATATGAACAATCTAAAAACTAGTTTCTTTTCATATAAACACATAATTTCTCTACTTAGTTTGTAGCAAAATAGGAACAAAAATAAATATACAATCACAAAATTCAACAACACAATTTCTTTTCTAGGGAACCCAACTAGGAAAACCCTCTTCTTGCTTGAGAATATTATTGAACAAGAATGAACAATAGATCTCTTATAAAATAAAATAGTCTCACTAGAGAATGACCTTGTTCTCTCTGCTTGTACTAAGTTGAAACACTTTTGCTTGATCCCTGATCATGCCTCCTTAATCTATGCACACCAAGAGCTCATATTTCCTATTAAATAGGGGATCCTCCCTATTTTTATGCACACTTCACAAGAAATTCTTCCTTCTTCAAATCTCACACAATCCTCTCTTGCATGTTCTTTCTCTCACAAGATCACACACAAACTGTGCATACAAAATAATGAATACAATTGTGCCTTTACTCCTCCTTTTAAGAAATTTGAATGGCTAAATCTAGTAAATTATATTTTAGGAAATTGATTTTGTGATGATGAGTTAACTGAGTTCAAATAACTCATGCAAATTGTCTCATCTCAATTATAGAACTTGATATTCAATCACTTTTCCTTTTCCTACTTTAACTCGCACCAGAAGACAATAAAATCGGCCTTCCACTTCTACACATTAGTTAATTTCTTCATCACACATCCTAATTTTTAGGAAACTCAAGAATGCTAAGAAAAAAATTGACATGGCTGCTTTGATTAAGGCACATTAGGGAAACCTTCTTTGATGATATTTTCAACACTTTTTATACCATAAATTGTGGTCTATGTTTACAATCAAAATCTTGTTCACCTTGTCCCATGAATGCAAATGTTATATCAATTTGAAACTTCCATGATGTGTGTGTGTGTGTGTGTGTGTGTATCTTGTGATTTTTCCTAAATATGAATATGTTTCTTTAGCCAATGTCACAAGGTTTTCCAAACATGAACCTTGAGGTTCAAATTTCAGCAAACCTTGAAACAAAAGTCAAATTCATTTGGGTTCGACCAAATTTCTGTTTAGGTTCACTCCTTATACCTCAACTAAAGTTTGGTTCATGTTCGCTCCTTGGATATCCATACAATGGTCAAATGTGTGGTTGAATGAAGTGAAGTGTGCCCTTGAACCGATAGGTTTAATCCTTGACGTTCTAACTAAGATTTGAACTTACTTACATGATCTATGGAATTTTGTAATGGCATCCATGGAGTGCAACCAAAAGTAAAACTAGTGAAGCAATCCAATACTTTTATGGGTTATTCCGATGTGAAATCAGGGTTGCAGGTTCTTTCGAGGTTGACTCAAATTAGATGGAAAAGAGCCTTCTGAGGTAAACTCAAATTATGTGGAGAATATCCTTCTAAGCTCGACTTGAAATACATGGAGAAGAGCCTTCTAAATTCAACTTGAGTTACATGAAGAAGACCACATCGTTACATGTTTCATGGTTTTTCACAGTTGTCACAAGTTACATGCTAAATAAATTAGGTATATATACGTATACCTAGGTAAACACATGTATTTTGAAGGGTTCGTATTTTGATATCAGTCATACTTAATATGGGGATTATTGTGGCACATATGTTATATGCATAATTATGTAGACATCCTTTTACATAATAGAAAGTTGTTGGTTTTTCTTTCCTAAAAAACAATAAAAAATAAATAAAAAGGTATATACACATTTTGTATAAATTTATAAATTCTGTTATAATGTATAATAATATTATGAATTACTAAAAGTTTATATATATATATATGGTGAACCTCATCCAAACCTTATTAAAAAATTCAAACTTGAATTGAATTTAATTGTTGTCAAGCTCGAGCTCCAACCCAAACCATGTGACATAGTTTTGAGCTAAAGAAATTCAATATAACTTGGTCAATTTGCTTGTATGTAGCATAGAGAATGATTGACATTATGTTAAAGTTTTCAGTGCCTTTTCTTGGAGTTGGTCTTCAAAATCCCATCTTGTTTACAAAGAAACATTTAAATTCCTCAACACTAATGAACTATAGACATGGTGATTTTATTTCTTGAGCTTCGAGAGACTTTATGCTTGGGAGAAGAGGTTGTTTTAGGAAGTCAAGTTATTTGTTTTTCAACTTGACCTCTCTTTCCTTATTTTATTGATCATATATGTTGAATGGATTTTTTTGTACCTAAATATTTCTTCCCACTTTATGCATATATGTAATGAATGAAATCATTTGTTGAGTTTGCAGTGATCAATAATTCAAATTCATATTGAGTAAATATTTGCTATGGTTTAAAATAAAACATTGAATCCATATGAATTACTCTATTATGATGCAAGACCTTGAGAACATTAAGAGCCTTAATAGAGAATATATTAGTGAAATTTTGTTGTTGAAATTTGTTAGCTCTTAAATTTTTGAATAAAGACTCCAACATATTTCTTCATATTTTTCTTTGAGAGAATCATCTTGATTTGATTGGATGTAAAAGTGGTTAATATTCACCAGTTCTTTCTATGACTTCATAAGTTGGAGAATCTACAAAGATAATCTATGATAAAAACCTGGCACTATATCAGTCAAGAATCAAAAGGTCATGAAGGAATAAAGATTGATAAAAAGACAACAATTGTAGAGATATTACAATCTCACGTATTGGCTATAAATCATGATGTAACTACAATTTCAACATCAATTTTGAACTTAAAAGAGAATTAATTATACTCACAACTTCATAAACATTCAAAATGGTAAATATGAGAATTTGACACCTATGATTGTCACTTCTTGTTAATTTATTATTTTCCACTACTGATCTCAATTGTCTTATTGCTTCGTGTTACTACTCCTATTTATTTTGTTGCTTTTGTTTATTAGCCTTATTCAATTGATTTCTTTGGATTTGCTTCATTATATTTTTCTTGTATTTGTTGATTGTTATCCTCCACAATATCCCAAGGCTGAGAAGGGAGACCAAAGGAGGTAACCTCAAACCACTTATAGTTCAGCAGCAAGACCAAAGGATCTCTCTATGAATTCATAGCGAGCGATGACTGGAATGGGAAAGGATTTTAGGCTAGATATGTTGGGCTCCGGTAGGGTTTTGAAATTTTAAGTTTTGATGTTGGAAAAGGGATGAAAACCAGGTAGCTAGGTCAAAATCTCAAAGGTTTACAACAACAAAAATATAGAGGAGAAAGGTAGCAATAATTCTGTGATGGATTTATGGTTTTTTGGTGTAGTGTGGTGTTTGGAAGAAGAAACATGTCTGAATGAGCATGAGCACATGAATTCATTAGGTTGGAAAGAGAATTACACAAGATGGTATTCCCATAAAAACAGAGCTTTATGCAAAGAATTATGTTTATAAACTTTCAGGAAAACAATTGAAGAAATTATGAATGGAAAGAGAAGATTATTATCTTTCATATAAAGCAATAAGAGAGAAAATACAACATCAAAAACTTACTGCACATGAATTCCTAGATAATAGCTGCAAACTGCATCCTTTGATTTCCTGAAAATCTTAATGTACAAGCTACAAGAGTTCTCTTCTCTAATGTCGAACTTGTTCTATGACTGAAAGATAGATACATATAGATAAAAACAACATCTCCCTACTCCCAGGGGTCAAATCCATGAGTCTAGGAACTGCTACATGAGGTGTTCCAACCAAGCCCTAATGTCTAGGGAGGTTAAAACAACCCCTCCAATTAACTTTGACTCAAACCACTCTCATTAATGAAGCCTAATTTTAAATCAAACAACTTTAACAAGAATATTTACTCATTATTACATCAAATTTACATCCATATTAATCAATTACACCATAGAAAATCAAATCCAAACACAAAAAATAAACAATGCGGGAGCATAACACATAAAACACATATACATAGAGATTTTTACCTAGATCCCAAAACCAGGACTACCAGCTTGATTTTTCATTATATTCCTTTCAATTTTACACTACATATTTATACATGCCGAAGCATCCAATACCATGGACCAAAACACCATCGCGTCCAAAACCATGGACCAAAAACCATAGGTAGGTCTGCCCAACCTAATATAGGGTCCAAAAAACATTTCCTGGGGCCCTGCCCCAGACCCCATAGAGGGGGGCTACCCACCCCCCTTAACCCCTCAAATAAGTGGGGCTACCAACCCCCCTATGCCCCCCCCCCGCTACGCAATCGACGCAAGAAAGGGGGGGCTCTGCCCCCCTCTAACCCTCCAGTTCACTACATAGGTTAGTCGTGGAAAGAATATAACACAACCCAACATTCAATCACTTGTTGTTTTCTTTCCACAGGGGGACATAGGAGAAATTAGTCATTTATCCAGCCCTGAAATGCCCATTTTTTCTCTACAATAGGAGAACTTCTCAGAGCTCACAGATTTTGTGAATGCATCTGTAGTATTCTTCAAAGTGTCCACCTTTACCAGCAACACCTTTTTGTCTTCTGTCATATCCTTCACAAAGTGATATTGAACATCAATTTTCTTTATCTTTGAATGATAAGCAAGGTTCTTTTCCAAGAAAAATGCACTTTGATTATCATAGTCTATCCTTATAGCTCCCTGTACTAACCCCATACTTGAACACAATCACTGCAACCAAGCTACTTCCTTGCTTTCATGAGTGGTTGCCATTTATTCCGCCTTTGTAGTTGATAGTGCCACTACAGATTGTTTCTTACTCATCCAACTGACCACACCTCCAAATAGGTTAAACAAATACCCACTTTTAGATATTCTTTGATCCAAATCTCCCGCCCATTCTGCATCAACAAATCCATGGATATCCAAAACTCTGTCCAATCCTGGTCTTCCTTGGTAGCACAAACCATAATCACTAGTGCTATGCAAATACCTAAAAACTGCTTCACTGTTTTCCAATGCTCCTTCCCTGGTTTTGACATAAACCTGCTCAATACTCCCACTACATGTGCAATGTTTGGTCTAGTACAGACCATTTCATACATCAGACTACCGACTACACTTGCATATGGAACACGGGACATATCGTCTTCCTCTTCTTGTGTCTTGGGACATTGTTCAACAGATAACTTTACACCTATAGGAATAGGAACCTTCACTGGTTTACTCTCATGCATATTAAACCTTTGTAGTATTATCTCAACATACTTCCTCTAGTTTAACCAGAGCTTCCTCTTTGGTTGATCTCTTTTAATTTCCATGCCCAAAATATAGTTTGCAGCACCAAGATCTTTCATGTCGAATTTGGAGGACAATTGGGTCTTCAAATCCTGGATAAAGTTTTTGTGATTTTCAACCAGCAACATATCATCCACATACAAGACAAGATAAATAACATGGTCACCAATTAATTTAAAATACACACAGTGATCTTCTTTTCTTCTGGTGAAGCCAAGTCCCCGTATAAATGTATCAAATTTCTAATACCACATACTTGGTGACTATTTTAACCCATACGGAGACTTCCTTAACCTGCATACCAGTTCCTTCTTACCCTTCACCGCAAAGCCTTCGAGTTGCTTCATGTAGATCTCCTCTTCCAGATCCCCATGAAGAAATGTTGCCTTCACATCCATCTCTTCTACTTCAAAATCAAAAGCAGCAACAACATATAAAAGTAATCTAATAGAAGTTACCATGGCAACAGGAGAAAAAATATCACCAACATCAATTCCCGACACCTAGGAATAACCTTTTGCTACCAACTAAGCTTTGTATTTCTCCACCTTTCTTTCTGCGTTTGTCTTCTTCTTGAA
>APFE030886263.1:12946-39880 GCA_000404065.3 Pinus taeda
TACGTAGTTTAGTCATGGAAAGAATATAACACAACCCAATAGCATACGAATTCTTAAAAAACACAGAAAATAAACAATGCAAGAGCAAAACACATAAAACACATATACATAGAGATTTTCCCTTGGATCCCAAAACCGAGACTACCAGATTGATTTTTCATTATGTTCCTTTCAATGTTATAATACATATTTATACATGCCGAAGCGTCCAATACCATGGACCAAAAACCATCGGGTCCAAAAAAGCATGTTCGAAAATCATGCACAAAACGATAGGTGTGTCTGCCCAACCTAACATAGGGTCCAAAACCAAAATTTTCTAGGGCGCTGCCCCGGACCCCATAAAGTGTGGTTATGGGTACACCTCAAACCCCTTACGACCCCCCCCACTACACAATCAGCGCAACGAAGGAGGGCTCCACCGCCCCTCTAACCCCCCGATTAACTACATGGGCTAGTTGTGGAAAGAATATAACACAACCCAATACTTGAGATTGTTGAGTTACAGATGAAGGTGCAGCCTTCCACTCCTCCAGAAGTCAAAGAACAACAAGTTAGCATGATTCAGACAAGATTGGTAGAAATTGGAAGGGCAGTGCAAGATTGCACTGGTATGTTGGACCAAGCGTTTGATGTCCTCACATTCTTGCAGGAGGACCCCAACACAAAACACCTGGAAATAGAGGTGCGTGAATAGCTGCAACAGTATTACAATATTAGGGAAACAGCGTAGACAGTCGTTCTCACCCAACGGCTGGCTAAGATGCAGCAGGCGAGGGCACTAAAGGAGCAGGTGGATGCTGCAAGACAGAAAGAGTCCCTTCTCAAAGCACGTGTCCAACCTTGGATTGATGAGGCCTTCACCATTACAGCTGAGATTGAGGGCAAGCTCATGTAGCTGTAGGGACTATATGTGCTAGCACAAACAACATAGTCTCACGAGGAAGAAATAGAAGAGCGCATGCAGCAGGTTTAGCAAACAACAAAATAATGCATCGTGGACCTCTAGGAAGTATAGGACTAGTTGGAGGGGCTCCTTGCCAAGATCGCCACACCAGCAGAGTGACTTGAGATGAGTCACGATGATTGTGTTGGGGCCTGTTGGGCATGGAATCCCCCCACATCAAGTTTTGGGGCTCAAAGCCCAAGTTTTGGTCAAAGGTTTTGTAAGACTCCATGAATTATGGGCATAGAGTGTGAAGTAGAGGTTAAGTCATAGGGCTTTCTTCCCTAAACTAATGTAATGTAATGTAAAGTTATGTCAGCCTACCCATGGTCTACGAACCATGGGATTGTATAAATGGAGGAAGGCTCTAAGTTGTAAATATAGTTGAGGATAGAGATAGTAGCAAAGGAATGGGTTGAGTTTAGAGTAGGATTCTACGTGTATTGGGTCATAGTAGTAGTAAGAGGCTCTGCAACTGAGTGCGTAGAGGCCTAGTGGAGTCCGCAGTTGAGTGCACAAACCCCTACAGCTAGGTGTAGAGGGCAGGATCAAATTTTTAAGCAAGATTGAAGAGTAATAAAAGAGAAGTTGATTCCTGTTTCTCTGTATTTGTTGTGCATTATATTCTTTATGGTTGTATTGGTTTATGTATCGTGCACAATGATATGATTGCTGAATATGTTGTAATAACCATAACCCTTAAACACACAAGTTAAGTAATTGGTTAAGTAGCAAGAGACTGGGGTATATATAGGTCACACCCCAAGTAGGGCTGCATGGAAGCCACACCGCAGGTTGCAAAGGGATCACAAGTGCGCGTAGCAATAGGTCAGACCACAAACCTCACAAAGCCCATCAGACATCCCAAGGGTGTGGAAACTTGGTTCTAACACCCTCCCATACTACTTCGGGTGAGACCTTAGTTTGTGCTCCGCGGACTGTTGCCGAAAGGGATAGTAGTACCGGGATTTGCTTGGCTAAATCACCTCTGAACCCGGGTCAGGCCCATACAAGCCAACACATGTCCCCAACGAGGACAGGGTATAAGGAGTTAGGGCTTGGTCTGGTTAAATATTTTCAAGATCAGCCTCGCAAAACCTGATGACCTCCCATGGCAGAAGAAAGGAAATATGAGGGGCCATGAGATTCTTTAGAAATACTACTCGAGGAAGCCCTCAAGCAAAAAAGGAACACAATGACGGATAAATTTTCCCATATCCTTCAATGGATACCCACCGATGATGCATCTTGATCCAGTACCCACTCTGTAGGTGCCATGCCTTTCAAGGTACAAGTTAACTTTGATATTCCCATATTTAAGGGCGCGATAGATGCAAACACAGTAGATTAATGGTTAAATATGTTGGAAGGATATTTTTTAGTTCATGACTTTTCAATTTGGGAAAATATTACTTTTTCACTTCTCAAAGTCGCCTTACATGTTAAGGACTAGTGGGAAAACTACTGTGAAAAAGGGTATGAGAGGGAATCCTCACTGTTTTCAGCCCCACCCTCTTGGAATTATTTCTGAGATGCCATCAAGGAACAATATTACCCTGTTGGGAGCTATGAAGATAAATAAATAAAGTGGACCATGCTACAATAAGGAAGGGACCAGGATGTGTCGAATTATACATATGTTTTCCATACCCTTCATATGAAGTTGGGTATCAAGGATTTTGAGAGGAATTTGGTACTCAAGTAGTACGACTGTCTACACAAGTACATCTAGGATGATATGGAGTTCCTAGACATATCCTTACTCGGAACAACATACTGATACATTCTCGAGTTTGAGTAGAAGTTTAAACAAAAGAAGCGAGACTTTGGCTCTACGAATCCGAAGGAAAAGGCGCCCCCAAACCACATAGAAAATGACAAATCCAAGACAGGGTGACGTAGGACAACCCGCTGAAGCCACAAGAAAAGAACAACACCATGAAGACAAAAAAGGACACGGGAAAATGATGTGAGTTCCATAAGTGCTCCACTCATAACACAAGTGAGTGTCGGGCCAAGAAGTTACTGGCGGGTGAGCTAAAGGCTTCCAAATTAGATTCATATTCCAACTTTGATTTAGAAACTAACAAGGGGAATGAAAAAGGGAAGCAGATCATTGACGTGGAGCCTAGTGCCACCATTTCCACCACTAAAATCCATATGAATGAGCCTGAAGATCCAGAGGAGGGGGAATGCATCTTCCACTCACAAATGTGGGTTAAGCATTCTCCGCTACAGTTTATTGTCGATGGTGGGAGCCAAAATAACATCATTTTAGTGGAGATCTTGAAGTGACTGGGCCTATCGACTACACAACATCTGTAGTCGTACACCATCAAGTGGCTTCACAAAAGACAAGATCTCCGTGTCAGCCAACAATGTCGCCTTCCCTACAACATCAAGCCTTTCATGGATGAGGTACTGTGTGATGTTGTTCCTCTTTAAGTTTGTGATGTATTACTAGGACAACCATAATTATGGAACCAACATGTTTTATATGAGTGTAGACCTCGCTATGTGATTATTACTTTGGGTCACATGTTCTACAAGATACCAGAGGTATCTCCATCTACCACCATCTCTTTGATCACTACAAAGAAATGTAGTAAGATAATTTCCCAAACCAGGAATTTATTTTCCTTATGATTCGCCCTCAGGGAAAGAAGAATATTGTGGCCACAACTTCCAGGTAGGGCTCCTCTGCACAATAGTAGTAGACGGAAAAGGTCGTGTAGGAGTACTTGGACATTTTTGCATCACCTACAGGGATACCTTTGCACTGTCAAGTCAAGCACTCTATATATCTAACCTCAGGCATGTTGCTACCCAATGGACCAATATATCAACCCTCTATTTTGGAGGGCGATGAGGTTAATAGGCAGATTCAGGAGATATTGCAAAAAAGAGAACATCAAGCCAAGCTCATCACCCCATGGGAACCCGATCGTATTGGTACAAAAGAAAGATGGGACCAGGAGAATCTATACCAAGTACCACATATTGGTGTAGAAAAATGAAACTAACTCACACAGATTACAGAAAAACACACATAAAATCCAGACACAAAATATTGGTGGAAAAAGGCTGAAGCCTCATGCTTCCTTAGGTATTCTCTCTCATTTTCATTCATTTTACAATTGAATATAGTGTTACAAATAAATAGATGAGAGACTGTCTCAAGATAGTGCGTGCTATCTTAGACACCTTTGGTTGAGATAATTTCTCCTTTGGTTGAGATAATTTCTCACCAGACACACACCAATATAGAGTTACCTACCTAATCTATCTTAGAGGAACAACCCAAGATTAGGCACAAATTCCTAACTTGGAATATTTAATTAATTAATTTATTTTTGGATTTATTATTGTTTTGTGAGAGAGGCTAACATTCCCCCGTTCAATGATAAATCCAAAATAAGAATGAGGAACCATCTTCCAAGTTCTCATGTTGATCCTCAAAAATATTGCCTGAAAAAACCGCCAAAACTGGATGCTGGAAAAAACTCAAATCTGAAGAGAACATGAATCAGCTGCATGCCTGATTCATCTCTGAATGTCGCTTGACAACTCCATCATGTGCCAAGCCGCAAAAGGATCTAACTGTCCTTTGTTTGAAAACAGCATCCGGTGTCCACTGACACAATTTGATGAACGCCCACTGGCGTATTTGCTGATGATGATCACCCACTGGCTGATGATGTCAAAAAACAAATCAATGTTGCTTTTGCTATGATGAAAGCTGCTCACTGCTACTTTGGTTGTTAATCGCCCACTGGCGAATTTGCTGATGCTCACTGCTGATGACAAATGCCCACTGGCTGATGAAGATGCCCACTTGCTGCTTCATTGATGTTGTGGAGACTTTCAGTCTGACAACCTCTTGTCAATTTCATTGACATTTTCCCCCCTTTTTCATCTGAAAGGAGAGACAATCTTCTTCAAATTATATCTGAATTATGAACTCCCCCCCTTCAGGTGTAGGAGAGTGTCAATATTGTACTTCCTTGTTCAACTGCAGGAGAGTACCATCATCGGTTCACTGCTGGCTACACTATGTGTGATTGTAGTTGGTTGTAGAACTAAGAAAATATTTTGACTGTGGATGACCATTCCCAAGGATCGATCCATTCATAATGTATCTTCAATCTGGCTGATTTTTGTTGGTTGCGACATTTTTCTGAGGAATGATTGGGATTACCACAATGGCAACAAGGATGGAGATCAAAACACTGATCTTCCATATGACCGGTTCTTTGACAATGAGAACATGTCGGTTGGACATCAACTTCAGGTTGCGTGCAATTCTGTTTGTCTGCAACTTTCTCAGAACCCACTGAGGTGAGTTGTGCAAGGAATCCTGCACTGACGAACTTAATTGGCTTGGAATAATCTGGGATATGTAAGTTGGTGTCATCAGTGACATATCCTACGCCTTGTCGATTCTTGTTATGTTGAATCTCTTCCCAGTGCTTGGTGATCGGTTTGGAAGAAATTTGAAATTGATCTTGAACAACTTCGACACTTGAAGTTGTTTGGATAAGTGATTTGGAATCAACATCTTTACCTTCATCTGTATGTTGAATGATTTGGAAGAAGCACTCTTCTGTTGCAGCTCATCTCGTTGTAGTTGCGACTCTAGTTGAAGGAACTCAATTGTTTCATGTGTTTGTCGTAGATGCCATGAAAGATCAACAAGAGTTTCTTTGCTGATGCGCACCATGTCTTCATCACTGGAGATGATCAAACTGTGAAGAATGTTTAACAACTGAATATGTTGCGCCATCTGAAATTGCTTATTTGAAATTAGGCTCGCTTGTCGTAGATGTCGTGCTTTGAACTGTTTCACTTGATTTTGTTACTTGCATGATAGGATCGCTTGCTATGGGACTTGAATGGCATGCTCGCTTGATTTGTTGCTTATTGCACTTGCTGGGAACACTTGCTAGAGTTGTAGAACTTTCTTGCTTAAACTCTAGAATTCACGCTCGCTTGATGACGATCGTGTTTGCGTGAATGCTCACTTGCCTTACTTGATGACTTCACGCTCACTTGAAGGAATAGACACGCTCGCTTGACGTCGATCTCAACTTGATTTGTGTTAGAGTTGAACTTGTTTGGTTGCTGCAATGAACTTCACTCTGGCTTGCTTGAAGGTTTGAACTTTGTACTATTTTGACATAAATTGCTTGAATAAATACTCACGCTCGCTTGCAGGAGATGTGAACTTGTTGTGTGTTTCATTTAGAGTTAAAACTCGTGAACTCACTTGATTGTGCTTTAAAGGAAGGGTGTCGAACACTGTCGAAAATGCACCCAAAAAATCTTACAATGATTGTAATGACTCACTACAATGAATTCAATTTGACTCAGTTCAAGACTTGGGTGTCGGTTTCAACCGAGAATGCACCCGTACAATTCAATGCAATTGGAATTACAAGTTCAATAATGTTGATGTAGACTGTGCTCTGAAACGTTGAAGTTTACAGATTCATTAACTTGATTGTAGTGATGTAGACTTTGCTTTGAAATGCTGGAGTTTGCAGATTCATGAACTTGATTGTGTTGAGTGAATTTGATTGTTGAGGTAGAATGTTGATGTTGAAAACTTTGATTAGTTGTTGTATGTGTTGAGCTTAATTATCCTTCCATGAAGCTATTCTATTACAAGTGTTGTGCTTGCTTGCATTGAACTTCATGTGTGTTAAATGAGATCATTTATGTGTCTAAACTAGACACAAATCAAAAAGCAAAAACATGAAGCCATAAAACACATGCACCATCAAACACACATAGTGTACCTTAGATCCCCTTATTCAATTTCGGGCGGATCTAAGACACATCAACACCAAAAAAAATGATATCTTTATTAATCACTGAGTACATCTGAAGCAATGATAATGCCAAGCTGACAACCCTTTGAAACAACTCGCTTTCAAAATATGAATGGATAGTGACATGATCCCTCTCAAAGTAAAACAATACTTTGAATGACACCAACTTTCCCTTGTCACTCCAAATACAAAATAATACACTTATATCTCCACAAAATATTCTTCAAATTTACAAAATGTAATGCACCTTATCGCTCCAAATACAAATAGAAACACTCCTTATTTCTTCAATTTCAAAAAGCGAAGTACCATCCTTTCAACTCACAATCTCACCACTTTCATGGATAAAAAAATGCATCTCCAATTTCATTTGAAGTAAATCCACTCTTCACTTTATTACTTTTTTTAAACTTCCATTAAAAAACAATTTTATGGATTTTATAAAATCACTTTATGAAAGGTGAATTCACGTTCACACTTTTAAGTTTAATGAGTGTAAAATGATAAAGCACGCACCATGCATTGGTTTGGTTCGAGAGATAAAGAGATCATGTGGATACCTTTCTAAAAGGCCGAGGTTGTTCAGTGCATACTGTTCTTCTAGCAACCAATCCAATCAAAAAAGTAGACCCTTTTGAATTTTGTTTGTTCACGGATTCAACTATGATCGTGCCTACTTCTCTATCAACACAGGGCACTCTCTGTTGTCGGAGGGAGGCATTCCTCTTCTCCTCCAGTGCACCACGTTGAATGATATGATTTATTTCATGTGCTTGGAACTTCCCATATCTGCAAACAATACTTCAACACTTTCTTTGATTTATTACCTCTGTGCATTGACAACTCCAGCACTTAGTATTCTCTCCACAAAATTTAGTGTCTGACATTCAACAGCCGTACATAACGGTTGGAAGCAAAGGAAAGTGGCTCGACAATGGATCTCACACCTGCAAAATCATATTTACTTTGGAAATATATTTACTCTGTGCAACATCTTGACCATCAAAGATGGGCCTCGTGATCATCTCAAGTTGGCTCAAGATTTGGTGGTTCACAAGAACAAAAGGCATGGACTGATTCCTCTTTACACAGATCTGGGCATCACCAAGCCAGTCACTCAAATTTACCTCTAAATGACCGTTGGGATAAGAGTGGTTGGTTAGCAACTGGTTTCCAAAAGGATGGGAAAGCTAAACTAGGTTTCGATCGAGTTGCTCAAATGCTAGCAAGTTGGAATGATGTGAAGGACATAAATAATAAGGGTTCTCATGAAGCCTACAAGCATTGGGTTTTAGAGATTAAGGCAAGGCATAAAATAATAATATAAGAATTGATAAATGGATAAGAAAAAAAAATGAGTGTTGGCAGGCTGGGAATAAGCACGACTTAGCGAGGTCACCACAACAGAGAGTAGAGAATAATTGACAATCTTCCTGTAAAGACTCAAATTGGCAAAGTTCGTCTTCACCATGCTGACAATGTAATAACATAGTAAGCAATTCACCTTTGGTATCTGGACTTTAATGCATCATTGGCATGGCAAGCCTGCCTTCTTATGGATGTAGACATTGATAGATGTATTGTATTTTAAGCACAATCTACTGTTATTCATTACGAAGATTTCCCAATTAGCATCCTTCAATTGCGCAAACCAAGGTTCTCTACACGCAGGTTTCAGTGATTCGACTTTGGCTTCTTGGAGCTGGCGACAACAATTGCACATGCTATTGTCGCAAAGATCTGTAAAAAATTATGAAACAAAAGAACAAAAGTAAAGGAATTCGCAGAATTCGAACCCTAGACTTGAGAAAGGCTCTTAGACGATCGAGAAAGAATGAATGCGTGCGTGAATTGCATGCATAGAGGATATGAGAAGAAGTGCAATCTACCTTTCGTCAAAATAAGGAAAATTCAGAAACTAACGGATTTGCAAGACTGCTGGTAGCGTCCAAGGTCCCGAGGTCAATTCCTTGTGAGAGCTTCTAATTTGCTTAAATTTTGAACGCTTTCTATGGTTTTGAAACCCTATGACTCCTCATAATATCACAATCTTGTTCTTGAATCTTTATGAGAGTGGAATCCATCTCTGCATCTTCACACGTAGTCCTTACGCAACAGTTCTGCAATGTTTCATCTCTAAATCCAAGATCTCCATTCGCTCTGATACCACATGTAGAAAAATGAAATTAACTCACACAGATTACAGAAAAACACACATAAAATCCAGACACAAAATATTGGTGGAAAAAGGTGGAAGCCTCATGCTTCCTCAGGTATTCTCTCTCATTTTCATTCATTTTATAATTGAATATAGTGTTACAAATAAATAGATGAAAGACAGTGTCTCAAGATAGTGCGTGCTATCTTAGACACCTTTGGTTGAGATAATTTCTCCTTTGGTTGAGATAATTTCTCACCAGACACACACCAATATAGGAGTTACCTAAACTAACTCCTATCTTAGAGGAACAACCCAAGAGTTAGGCACAAATTCCTAACTTGGAATATTTAATTAATTAATTTATTTTTGGATTTGTTATTGTTTTGTGAGAGAGGCTAACAATTGGTGACCTTATGGACCAAATAAAGGGGTTAAATATTTCAACAAGATTCACTTGAAGTCTGGTTATCACCAGGTTCCTATCAAACCCTTCGATGTGTGGAAGACTGCCTTCAAATCCAAGGAGGGCCTTTTTGAATGGTTGGTCATGCCTTTCGAGTTTACAAATGCCCCTGCAACCTTCATGAGTTTGATGGAAGACATATTGTGACCCTTCAGCAATGCATTCTTTGTGGTGTATTTAGATGACATCTTGATCTTTATCCAGAGTTAGGAAGAACACCTCCACCATATTGGAAAGGTCCTTCAAACCCCGCAACAAAAAAGGTTATGTGCCAATTTGGAGAAATGTATTTTTGGCATGACCAAGGTTCAATATCTTGGGTACATAATTGATGGACAGGGTGTGCACATGGACCCAGCTAAGATACAAGTCATTTAGGATTGGCCAACCCCAACCACTCTAATAGAGCTCCGTAGTTTTCTAGGTCTTTCCAATTCTATCATAGGTTCGTGTTAGGGTTCTCTCATATCACTTGGCCTTTAAGTTAAGTCACCAAGGGTAGAGTGATTTTTTTTTCTTTTGGTTTAAATCCCAAGAGAAGGAATTTTCCAAATTGAATTATCATCTCTGCTTTGCACCAATGCTCACATGACCAGGCCTACAACAACCTTTTGAGATCGAGACAGATGTCTCTGACTATGCTATTGGTGCATTTCTTTCTCAACAGGGGCATCGAGTGGCATATCATAGTGAGACACTATCAAACACACATTAGGGGAATTTTGAGGTTTAAAATTTGCCTCCTAAGGAAATTATAAAATAATAGTGTAAATAATAAAATAAGATTAGATTACATCATCAAACTTTAGAGGGAAAAAAGAAAAAACTATTTTTTCAACTCGTATTTTCAACTTATCTCCCTATGGGTTTACTCAAATTTCGAGCAGAAACACTCGTTGGATGCAAAATTTGATTCCTCATCCAAAGAGTATGCATGTTTCATACGTTTTATGGACCCTAATATAGGAAAAATGAAAAATATATGCAAAACATGATTACAATCATGTTTTTTCATGTATTTCTCATTGTTCAGGTACCAGGGTACATCAAAAGTATGCAACATGGGTAATCATTGGATGAGAAATTAAATTTTTCATCCAACAAGTTTTCCTACTCGAAATTTGAGAAAAACCTTAGGGAGATAAGTTGAAAAGATGATTTCAAAAAAGTAGTTTTATTACTTTATTATTTTTTAATCTTTTTACATTTTTACTCCAAAAATGGTGTATCATCCCCCATGGTTGACATCATCATCTTGAATCCTTTTGGTCCTTATAAAGTTTATTTTCGTTGTACATTTTTCTTAGGAGGCCCATTTTAGACCACAAAATTCCCCTAATGCTTCAAAAGTATCCCACCTATGACAAAGAGATGTATTCCATTGCGCAGGCCCACCAACAATGGAAGCATTACATTTTGGGGAAGGAAACAATCATTCATACAGACCAACGACCCCTACAGTTCATATAGACACAAGGGAAGTTGCAGAACGATCACCGTCATGGTCTACATACCTGCAACAATTCCATTTGAACATTAAGTACAAGAAGGGAAACACCAGCAATGTTTCAGACTACCTCAGTCGACCACCAGTCATGGCATTGACCATTGTGCTTAACTCTTGTGGGCACGAGATTCCACAGTGGCCGCATCTTTAAAAGAGTGATCTAGAATTTGACAACACATACCAAGCACTCCTCAAAGGTAAGCAAGTTCCAGATTTTCACCTCCACTATTATGCCACCTGGGACACATCTGTGTTCCTTCAAATGAGTGTGCCAAGATGATTTAGGAGGCATACTACATTCAGGTTACTCAACATTTCAGGGTAGAGAAAATAGTGGCAGTGATGTAGAAGTATTTTTATTGGTCAAACCTTCGAAAGCATGTTGGGAATTACATCAAATCCTACACTGCCTATGCCATTTCCAAACTGACAATCAAGAAGAAGGGCCTATATACTTCTCTGACTACTCCTAGTCAACCTTGGGAATCCATCTCTATGGATTACATATCGGGTCTTCCTTCCACTAAGCATGTCAATGACTAAATTTTTGTTTTCGTTGACAGATTCCCTAATATGGCCATTATGGCAGCCTACAAGAAGAGTACCACAACATAAGTCACTGCTAATTTATTCTTTGAATGAGTGTGGGTACATTTTGGGATCCTACAGTCCATTATCTCAAATTAGGAAACAACTTCCTAAGTACATTTTTCTCAAGTCTTTTGTCGATGTTTGATACAAACCTCACTAAGTCATCGGTTTTCCACCCCCATATTGATGGCCAACAAAGATCATCAATAGGAGGATCACACACACTTTTCATATGTAAAACTCAAAGAATCCACACACGTGGAATGAAAGCCTCTACTATGTCTATCACAGCTACAACAAAGCTCTCCATAGTTCAACTAGACATAGCCACTTTCAGGTGGTGCTGCGATTACAACCACTATGTTCCATTGCTGTGGCCATACCATTTGTAGCGACTCAAGCAGATTCGACTCATGTCCAGTTTGAAGCTAATAGATCTAACAAATTCATTGAGCACATTCAAAACATCCACTAGTAGGTCCGTGACATATTGGATAGAGCCAATGCTAAGTAAAAGTAGCATCATGATCAACATTGGGTGCCACACAAGTTCAAGGTGGGTGAAAAAGTTTCGTTACATTTGCAAAAGGAGTGCCTCACTGGCCCCCACCGAAAGGTTTCTCCACTTTGATATGGGCTTTACACCATCACTAAGGATGTAGGGGACAATGATTTCAAGCTTAGCATTCCACCATTCCTTGGCTTGCACTGAGTGTTCAAAGTGGCCCAGCTTTGACCATAATTTCAACCATTACTAGACACATCAGGCATTGCAGAATGACTCACACCAAAAAAGTTAAACGCAAACTGCATGGAATAGGCCACAACTGATTGGATCATGGACATGTAGATGAAGAACACTCGCTAGTAGAATATCCAATTGTATTGGGCTACCAAAGCTAGCCAACTCATGCACCAAGGCAAGTGGCTCACTAGGGACCAAGTTTAGCCGAAGTTTCTATATCTCATGGAGGAACTGAATGCAATGGGGAGCATTGCTTCCTAAGGGGGGAGGATTGATCTAGGTAGATATTGGTGGCCACCCTCTTATTCCACTTGGACCCCCACTATTGTTTCTTTTTAGTTTCCTCAATTGTAGCACAACATACTATTTTTTACATTTTTTTGGGTCTTAAAGATTAAAAGTCGTTTCAAGGAACTAAAAGATGTTTTTAGGGAAAAAGGAGAGACAAGAAAAGTCCCAAACTAGGCGACTAGTTTGTTTTCGACCTTCTATTCAAGATCTTTGAAACAAGGTAATATGATAGTCAAATGAAGATCGTATGCCAAAATTATGGCCCTGCGAATTTGATGTACCAATTTACCCAAATGAGGCCCACAGTTTTGATGCTTCATCTCCTAGGGTTCGGTTCTTAGGTGTTTAGGGTTTTCTATTGTTTCTCAATAATAAATAGGTCTAACAAATTTTAGAGGCATGTAGCCACCACATATCTTCTCAGAGATAAGCTATCATCACCCGAGCTAGTTTATTTTTATTTCTGTATGTAAGCATACTTTAGTTCTTTGATATTAATAAAATGAAGTTTTATTTCTACGGCATCTCTATGTATATGGGCATTTCTATATTTTGTTGTGTTCCTGCATAAGTTTGGATCAATGGTATCAAAGTGATCTTCTCTTTATTTATTTTTCTTTACATTTCCCCAACGAATTCAGGGTATAAGGATTTAGGGCTTAATCCGGTTGAACCTTTGCAAGAACAACCTTGAAAAATCTGATGGCCTCCCATGGCAGAAGAAAAGAAACATGAGGGGGTAGGAGACCCTTTCAAAATAATGCTTGAGGAAGCCCTCGAGTGACATAGGAATGTGATGATGGATAACTTTTCCCAGATCCTTTGATGGCTACCCAAAGGTAACACATCTTCATCCAAAAACAACTCTAGAGGTGCAACTCCTTTTAAGGTACAAGTTAAATTTGATATCCTCATATTTGAGGGCCAGGTAGATGTAGACAACATAGATAAATGCTTAAATTTGTTGGAAGGATATTTTTTAGTTCATGACTTTTCCAATTGGGAAATTATTGCTTTTGCATTTCTCAAAGTTGCCCCACACATCAAGGATTAGTGGGAAACTTACTGTGAACAAAAGGATGAAAGGGAATTCTCACTATTTTCAGCCGAACCTACCTGTAATTCTTTATGAGACATCATCAAGGAACAATATTACCCTATCAGAAGCTATGAAGAAAAATACATAACGTGGACCATGCTATAGCAAGCAAGGGACCAAGATGTGCCAAGGTTTACAAATAATATTCACACCCTTTGCACGAAGCTTGGTATCAAGGATTATGAGTAGAATTTGGTACACATGTACAATGACTGTCTACACAAGTACATCTAGGATGAGATGGATTTCCTAGATATCTCCTCACTTGACACAATGTACCAATACGCTATTAAGATTAAGTAGAAGTTTAAATAGAAGAAGTGAGACTTTGGGTCTGTGAATTTGAAGAAAGGAAAAGGTGCCCCTAAACCACAAAGTAAAAAACAAATCCAAGGCAGGGTGACCAAGGACAACCCATAGAAGCTGAAATAAAAGAACAACACCATGAAGACAAAGAAGGACATGGAAAAATTGTGTGATTTCTATAATAGCTCCACTTACAACACAAGTGAGTGTCGAGCCAAGCAGTCAATGGTGGCCAAGCTGAGGGCTTCTAAATCAGACCCATGTTCTGACTCTGAGTCAGAAACTGACAAGGGGAATGATAAATGGAAGCATATCATTGACACGGAGGCTAGCGCCACCGTGGGCACCACTAAGATCCATAAGAATGAGCTTGAAGATCCATATAAGGGGGAACACCTCTTCCACTCATAAATGTAGGTGAATAGTTCTCCATTGTAGTTCATTGTTGACAGTGGGAGCCAAAAGAGACTCATTTCAGCAGTGGCCATGAAGCAATTGGGCCTACTGACTACAACACATCAACAACTATATGCCATCGGGTGGCTTCACTAAGGCTAAGATCTCTGCATCAGCCAGTAGTGTCACCTTCCCTATAGCATCAAGCCCTTCACAGATGAGGTACTATGTGACATTTCTCCTCCTGAAATTTGTGATGTATTATTAGGACAACCATACTTGTGGAAGTGGCATGTTTTATGTGAGTCTAGACCTCACTCTATGATCATTACTTTTGGTGATAAGTTGTAGATGATACCAGAGGTAGCCCCGCCTACCTCCATCTCTTTGATCATTATAAAGCAGTGCAGTAACATCATTTCCCAGACTAGGAAATACATTTTCCTTATGATTTACCCACAGGAAAAGAAAAAGGTTTTGGCCACAAATTGAAGAGAAAGCTCCTCAACACAATAGCAGTAGATGGACAATGTCAAGGAGGAGTACATAGGCATTTTCACCTCACTTGCAAGGGTACCTCTGCACTGTAAGGTCAAGCACTTCATTGATCTAAACCTAGGGACTTCGCTACCCAATGGACCGATCTATTGATGCTCTGTTCTAGAGAATTATGAGATCAAGAGGCAGATTCAAGAGTTGTTTAATAAAGGAAAAATTAGGCCAAGCACATCACCCTATGGGAGTCAATCGTATTGGTACATAAGAAGGACAAGACCTAGAGATTCTGTATTGACTATCAGGTGCTGAACAAGATCACTATCTGGAATAGGTACCCAATCCCACATATTGATGACCTTTTGGACTAGCTCAAGGGGGCCAAATATTGGAGGAAGATTGAATTAAAGTTCAATTCTAACTTGGTGCCTATCGAGCCCTCCGATGTGTGGAATACTACCTTCAAATCCAAAGAGGGACTTTTCGAATGGTTGGTCATGCCTTTCGGGTTGACGAATGCCACGTCAACATTCATGATATTGATGGAAGACATCTTGCGACCGTTAACCATTACATTCATGGTGGTGTATTTAGATGACATCTTGATCTTCAACCAGATTTGGGAAGAGCACCTCCACCAAATTTGAAAGGTCCTTCAAACCCTGTGACAACACAAGCTATGTGACAATTTTGAGAAATGCACTTTTGGCATGACCCAAGTTCAATATCTAGGGTACATCATTGATGAGAAGAGTGTGCATGTGGACCCAACCAAGATACAAGTCATTCGGTATTGGCTAGCCCTAACCACTCTAACAGTGCTCCACAACTTTCTAGGTCTTGCCAATTTCTATTGCAGGTTTGTGTTGGTGTTCTCTGTATCACTTGGCCTTTATGTCAAGCCACCAAGGGAAGAGCGAAAGAATATTTCTCTTGGTCTAAATCCCAACACAAGGAATTTACAGAGTTGAATCATCACCTCCGCTCTGCACCAGTTCTCACATTACGAGGCCTGAAACAACCATGTGAGATCGATATAGATGCCTCTGACTATGTTATTGCTATAGTTATTAACCAGCAGGGGAAACCAATGGCATATTGTAGAGACACTTTCAGACAGAAAGAGATGTATTCCATTGTACAGGCTTGCTAATAATGGACACATTACATTATGGGGAAGGAAATGGTCATCTAGACAAACCACTGACTCCTGCAGTTCATACAGACACAAGGGAAGTTGCAGAATGATCTCCATTAAAAATGGTCCACACACCTAAAACAATATCATTTGAACATTACGTAAAAGAAGGGTAGCTCCAACATTGTTTCATTCTACCTCAACCGACCATTATTCATGGCGTTGACCAGTGTGCTTGACTCTTGCGGGTAGGAGAATATGAGGTGGCTGCATCTTTACAAGAGTGATCAAAAATATGGAAACACATACCAAACACTCTTGGAAGGTAAGAACGTTCCAAATTTTCACCTCTAGCATGGACTGTTATTGTCAGCTTACAAGAACCTCTCCCACTCCAAAGCTTAAATAATTTCCAAGATCTATGCTTATGATTAACAATTTACAGAATTAAAGGACTTGAAAGAGGTGCATGCTTATGTTTTTTTTAGACTGTTTATGTGCTTTGTTTTCTTTGCTTATGCTGATATTTAAATACATGCAACAGTAAATAATGCAGAAAATAAGCAAACACAAAAGACAACAATGTAATATGGAGTTCACCCTGATATCTTGGGCTACGTGTCCTTGAGCTCTAATCAACTCGATTAGGCTCTTTGGGATTATGGTAAACTTCTTTTACAAGTTCCACACTCAAATCCAATAGGTTACGATTGAACCATTGGGTAGAGAATACCATTTTTATCCCTGGTCGTTTAGCTCTCTGGCTCTCGACTCTTGGCTCTGGATCTGGCTTTGGCTCTGACTCTTGGCTCTACCTCTAGCCCTTGGCTTTGGCTTTGGCTCTGGCTCTCAGCTTTGGCTCTCACTCTAGCGCTGGCTCTGGCTCTAGCTCTGGGTCTTGGCTGTGGCTGTGGCTCTCGGCTCTTGCTCTCACTCTTGCTCTCGCTCTTGGCTCTCGTTTTGGCTCTAGCTCTTGGCTCTAGCTCTATGGCCTTCTGTGTTCTGCAACTTTGCTACACTCAGCTCTCTAGGAAATGACCCCTTTGTCATCGCCCCAACATCCGGTGGCTTCTCGGCTTTCACGAGCTTCTGGTTTCGCTCAACCTCCAAGCGACCTCTTCTCAATTGTGCTCTCTATGTTATCTCTTGGCCTCTGCTCGGTCCTCTATCAATTCTATTCTCTGTGTATTTGTAACCATTTGGTTACGGTCCTCTAATGCCTGGAAACCCCATTGTTTCACAAAAGAATTAGTTTGTAATTGGAATGAACCGGTGGGCACAAGGAACCCTGTCGTTTGGCCTTCCTGTGCAGAAATATCGAATTAGGAATATAACAGAATACATATGAAATGCATGAAAAACACATCATGAGTCATTTAACCAGACCTCAAATAATATGTAATTTTGCTTAAAATCCTATCAGGTCCACCTTTCCATCGCATGTTGCATATTACACTGCGTATGGCCAAGAAAACCCAATATACAGAAAATACACAGAAAATCTGAAATCCTAGATTTCAAAATCTATGCAGTCACGTCTATAACTCTATCGGGTCTGCACCCTAATCGCAAATCACAATCGCATATGTCAACGACCCTTTATATTGGGGATCCACCGATCGTTGATCGCTGATATCGGTGCATCGCATATCGCTATTGGCCCCATTGCATCAGCACTATCAGTGATCGGTACCTTCACACATCGACACTATCGTATATTGGCAAGTCACATGGTCATAGTTCTTGGTCCTTTTCCTTTGGTTTTAAGTGATATTGCGATGTGATCTTCGTTGTTGATCCACAATCTACAATCCAACGGATGACAATCATTTCGAATGGCCCACTTGCATGGAGATTACCTGCTTGAAAAGAGTGGTTTTCTCTCTCCTGATACATGCTACGTGTTGACTAGTGTATGGATTCAGGTGCAACCCTTCCAATGTCATTTACCACTTGAAGCCTGTCTGAAATACCATTTACTACCCTCCTTCCAGAACTCAAAAGGTTTCGCTTATTTTTCATAAACTCTTCGGATCCACTTGGCTAATACTGCCCACGTGCTTTTCAATGTAAAACACACTTTATAAAGGTTTTAGTGCTTAACAAAGGTTTTTAGCACATAAGGCTAAAATTAACACTTAGGCCAAATTTAATAAGAAATGCCTCCTTTTCTAAGGACACTGGGCAAATATTATTTTTACAATAACTCCTTTGTCTAGAGTCCATTTTGGCCCATTCAAATTGTGTTGGATTCAAAATGAAACAGTCTACGAAATGAGATTTTTTCAAAATCATCCAATGACTTAAATTTTTCCTCTGTGAGGAGAATTCATAGACTTAGAAGTCTATGTTAGATCCATTTTGGATCACACCTTCCCACTAAAAAGCTTTTGTTGACACCTAATCATAGGGATTGGGTGAACAACTGAAATTAATGTAAATAAATAATATAAAAGATGAAGAGTAACTGGGAGATGAAACGAACAGTCTCTCCCTCATGTATATAATAATGATCAACTTAAATGAATATTATGCTTTTTTTTTAGGAGTTACCTCCTGGTCTGACATGGTATCAGAGCTAACGCCATTTTTGGCTTCCCTCTTTAATTTGTAACTCCTTCCTGCCTCTATTCTGCATTTTTGTAGACTATCCTCTCTATCAAATCTCTATAAAATCTCTGTAATACTGTCCCTATGTCCCAATTTTTTTGCGCTACATCCTCTGTCTACCCTCAGTGTGTTACAATTTTTTTGAAGTATGTGTGGCTTGAGCTCTAGTGCGTTGTAGTACAACGACTCTGTATATTCCTAGAGTTGCATTAAACTATGGATATTCCTGGAGCTGTGTTAGACCCTTCCTCCATACACAGTCAACTCCCACATGCTACCTCGGCCTCTCCCATATGACCTTGGTCTACTAGTATGCAACATATGTGCTGATTTTTGTGCTAGTATGTTTTCAAATTCGTTGAAGGCTTTTAAATACGTTGAATTCCGCTTTGGTTAATACCTCCACAAACCACCTGAATCCCAGTTGGTAGTACCATGGCCTCCATACACCTCAGCCTCCATATGCTTCTCAACTCTACATAGCGTGTATGACTCCCACCTTAGCGTATTAATATAACTCCTCTTGTGTTAAACGTGGTGGCCTCCCCCGCACAGTAATACCACTCATGTTTTTAACACTCCCTCTGTTGCAAAATATATGACTACAACTGATCCATGATATGTCGTTGTTGTTGTGTTCTAGCAGCGGTATTTGTTTGATTGTTGTTGTTGTTGATGAGATTTTCTAGATGTATACATAGTGAATATATTTTTGTGGCTTTTGTTGGCAATGTTGTGTTTGCATGGTATTTTTGGTTCAAATTATGTGAATATTGATATATCGTTGTGGAATATGTCATTGTTGCTGCAATGATGTGTTGTTGTTGCATTGTATATGTGTATGGCATTGAATATTAGTCAGTGAATGGTGAATGCTATTACACTGAATGATATTGTAGTGTATGGTATTTTTGTACAGTGATACCTATGTCTCCATATATCATAATCAATTTTTTTTTAGGAGTAAAATTTTGCAGCAGAAGTATTCTTTTTCCCACAGTACACAGATGTTACAATGCATTCAATCATATCTATTATGCGAGTAGTTCTCACTGCCAAGGAGAACTATCCTGAGTTGTCCAGGAAAATAAAACATACCCTCATTTTCAATGAGTTGTGGAAAGGAGTGTGTGTTGGAGATGCAGACAAAGAGATAGAACAGCCTACCTTAGACAAGGATTTTTCCATTTGGGAAAATAAGAATAGCAAGGCCTATGCATTGATTGCAGCATTAGTAATTAAAGAGGTAAGTCACCATATTTTTTCATTTTCAGATGCTTTCAAAGCCTTACAAAAACTGAAGGAACTCTATTACTCACACTCTACACTTGAAGTTGTTAAACTCATGATTAAACTCTTCACTCTTGAATTACAAAATAATGATCCTCTTGCTCTTGCGTATGAAGTAAAATCTATAATGCATGATATCAAATCCACTAAGGTTGAATTGGATATTCCTCGATCACTTTTCTCAAGGCACTTTATCCTACTTACTCCAATCATCTTGAGTCATTGCAAGCAAATGGAAATCTCAAAGATATTACCTTTGACTCTCTTGTGAAAATATTTGTTGAAAGAGAGAAAGATTTAGGAAAGAAGACAACCCTTGAATTTTCTGAAGGGACTATGTGCCTTGATCATAAAGAAAAGAATCTTACCCAAGATTCTTCAAGAGAAAGAGGTGGCCGAAGAGGAAGAGGAATATATTTCAGAGGCAGGGGGGCAGACACTCTCAAGGAGAAAAGTCAGATTTGCACTACATACACTGCAAAAGAAATGGATCACATGATGCCTCCACATGCAAGTTACCTTGGGAAAAAATTGAGCAGCAAAGAAACCAACCAAAAGGTAAAACTAATGACACAGAAAAAGGTAAAGCACCTGAATCCGCTCATTATGTTGTGGTACAATGTAATATTGGAGTAAATGAAGACTTATTTAATGGTTCACTTGCTTCTTCGAAAAATGATTGGTTGCTTGATTCAGGAGCAACTTGCAACATGACTCATAGAAAAGATTTTTTTGAATAATTTACTGACAATGTTGATGGAGTAGTATACTTGCCAGACCAATCAAAACTCAAGCCATCGGGGCTTGGCACGATCAAGCTTAAATTGCCTAGTCTTCCAGACTTTCTTCTGCGTCATGTTCTATTTCTCCCACAGTTGAGGAGAAACTTGCTGTCCTTGGTCCACATCCGCCAGCAAGGTCACTCCATTCATATGTTTGATGGCAAGCTTGAGGTGAGAAAAGCATCTGACCACTCACTTGTCATGATAGGGATAGAAGAAGAAAGGCTTCTCAAGTTGCAAGGTACCTTTGCTCGTGCACAACATTTCTCATACAATTATCATTATGAATAAGCTACACTTCCATAAAGTTTATTTTGGCATGCTATATTTGGACATTTGAACTATGTCAACCTCTGCTTGTTGAAGAAAAATGGTGTTACTAGTTTGCCTACAATTCCTAGCAAGTTTAAGCAATGTGATGCTTGCATTTTAGGAAAGCATAGCAAACAATCCTTTCATGGTTCACACTCTAGAGCACATAGAAAACTTGAACTCATTCATTCAAATTTATGTGGTCCAATGCCTGTTCCTTCTGCAAATGGAAATAAATATATGATGACATTTATTGATGACTACACCAGAATGTGTTGGGTTTATTTATTGAAGAAAAAATCTGATGCTTTTCAAACATTCAAGAAATTTCATACATGGATTGAAAATGATGCACGATCTCATATTGGCTCTATTCGCACTGATAATGGAAAAGAATACACTTCAAATGAATTTGAAAACTATCTTTGCCAACATGGGATCAAACATCAAACAATTGTGCCTTATAATCCCCAACAAAATGGTGTAGCTGAAAGAATGAATAGGACAATCTCAAATATGGTACGCTGCATGTTGTTCTTCAAAAATGTAAAAATGACATTTTGGGCTGATGCAGTTCTATGTGTTGTATATATAAAGAATAGATGTCCATCTAATGCTATAAGAAACAAGACTCCCTATGAAATGTGGTATGGGCACATTCCTTCGGTAAAGTATCTTAGGGTCTTTGGTTCCACCTGTTATGCCCTGATACCAAAGGTACATAAAAACAAACTTGGTGCAAGAAGTCGTAAGTGTATCTTCCTAGACTATTCAAATACCTCCAAAGCATTCCATCTCTGTGATGAAGTCAATAAAAAGTTTTTGTATCTAGAGATGTAATCTTTCTTGAATCATCCAAAACTGACAATGTTGTTGAGCGGCAACTTGATCGCTTGGATAGATTCGCAAAAACAAAATCACTTCAATAATTTGATAATAAGATTCCACATCTTGAAGGGGGGATTTCTATACTACATCAACCTGTGGAATCTTCTTCTGAAGCACTCTCTCCCCCGCATGAAAGTCCAACAATGGATGATACTTTAAGTGATGTGATTGATAGAATTGGGAGACTCAATCTTGATTCAGTCCCAGCTCAATCAACGGAGTAGCTTGGACCATCTAAGAAAGGTCCCCCAAAGTGGCTGACAAAGAAACTTGAAAGTGTTCATATTGATGAGGTTGGAAAGACAGGAACTAGGAATTCAAACTAACAAAATGGAGCTGATGTAGATGACTCTGATTCACCTATTGATACAGATGTTTCTTATGACTTTGAATTGAATTTTTCTATAGATTTTGAACCAACTTCCTTCAAAGAAGCTACTTCTCATGATGAATGGAAAGAAGCAATGCAAAAGGAGGCCCTGATAATGAATGGCACTTGGAAGCTGGTTGATCCTCCCTTGGGAACCAAACCAATTGGATACAAGTGGATCTACAAGAACGAGTATAAAGTTGATCGCTCACTTGACAAGCACAAAGCCAGGCTTGTGGCAAAAGGTTTTGGACAGAAGGAAGGGTTCGATTATGAGGATACTTTTTACCCCATAGCAAAATGGGCTACCATCCGGACACTCTTTGGCTTAGTAGCTCAGAACGGTTGGAAAGTCCATCAAGTGGATGTAAAAACTACTTTCTTGAATGGAGATCTAAAAGAGAATGTTTTTATATCCCAGCCTGAAGGATTTATTGTGAAAGGAGATGAACATAAAGTATGAAAACTTGTGAAATCCCTGTATGGCCTCAAAGAAGAACCACGAGCCTGGTATGAAAAACTAACTGACCGTCTTCTGAAACTCAATTTCAAACATTATGATCTTGATGATGCAACTTTGTTTGTCAATAAGGTTGGGAAAATAATTGTATACCTTGTGGTATATGTAGATTATCTTTTGATGACAAGGAACAATGAAAGTTAAATTGCATCCCTAAAGAAGGAATTGAGGAAAGGTTTTGAAAGGACTGATTTGAGCTATGTTCATTACTATCTTGGTATTGAAGTAACTCAACATCCGAGGTCCATATTCCTTTCTCAAAAGAATTACATTGGAGATCCAGTGAATAGGTTTGGCATGACTGAGTGTAATCCTCTAACTACTCCAATGGAACAAAACTTAAAGCTCACATCCATTGAAGGGAAAGAATTTGAGGATGCAACAAAGTATAGACAACTTTTAGGAAGTCTCAACTACCTAACTACTACTAGACTAGACATTTCATTTGTTGTTGGAATCCTCTCCAGGTTTATGCAAAAGCCTTGTGAGGGACATTGGTCTACTACAAAAAGAGTTATAAAGTACTTGAAGGGAACTCAAGACTTTGGAATCAAGTATACACAGTGTTAGAGTCGGTCTATTTATCCCTCCATTAGAGATCAAAGCTCTTTTTTGCATTTCATGTTTTAGGTGTCCCACCAGTTTTCATCAGTTGCATTTCGTTAGGCATGCCATAACTCTGATGGAGTGGTCTCTGTCATTCATTCCCCTCGTGCATATCATTGCTGGTTTAGGATGAGTCATAAAGCTTCACAAGTCATTTTTTTAAATTTTTAGGCCTAGGTCTAGGGTTTGAGTTAATTTAGTCCTGAAAAGTCTTAGAAGACCAGCAGGCTAGAGGGATGCCTTTGATAGATCATCACTTCAATAATGCTCACCATTGTACAGCTGAATAAGGACTTCTCTTCAAAACTCTGTTTTGAAGACAAGTCGCCACCTCATTTTTGTAAAAATTGTCAAAATTTTCAGTTCTTCAATTGTTCAAGTGCAGCCCTGGTCTCCTTTGCTGAAGCATATCAGAGCTATACCTGCAAAAAATTATCAGAGAAACTCATCATTTCAACCTATTTTATGAAGGAAACCAAAAAGGTCAGAGCCTATTAATTTTGAAAAAGTGTCAACAACCAAACATAAGGAAAATGGGTTTTCATTGAGCAAAAATCAAAATGGATGCTATATCAAGTCATTTCTCCTCATTTCCAACCCATTACACATTTTGAGAGCTAAGAGTATCATTTAAGGGTGATTTTGCAAGTTTGAGGCAAGTTTGTGATTATTTGGTCAGCTCCAGAGGCGCGCAGCGCATCAGGCCACTTTCTCTTGTGTAAATTAACACAGGCACGGCGCACTCAGAGCGCGCGGCACGTTGGGTAAAGCGCGTGGTACATAGGGTTTTTGCCTGCAAATTCACCAAGAAGCCGCTCAAATCACCTCTCCTCACGCCTAAATTCTCAGGTAGGCCTGCAATCATGACTTGGTTTTGTTTTTGGATGGTGTATATGTGATGTATATGAAGAAATTAGCTTCTCTTTGTCATGAAAAATCAAGTGAACAAAACCCTCCATGTTCATCAAATTGCTATAAGGGTTTCAAGTTGAAAGTTTGCTGTAAGGTTTTTCAAAATCATTGTTGCCAAGGCTTCATTTTCCCTTGTTTCACATTTCGTATATTCCCCAAATATTTTCCCAAATAAATCCCCACAACACTACACCTTCCTCTCTCAAACTCCCAATCCTTCTCCTATAACCATATGATCCCTACCTTATTTCAAAACCATAAAACATTTCTATCCCCTTTGTCCCTTCCCTAATCTCCTCATTTTATTTCCATTGTTCCCATTTCTCTAATGCTTCCCTTTTCCTAACAATTCCTGTCATTTATGTCCCCTTTGTTACATCATTTTGATAAAGAGACAAAAAGTCAGCGGTAAACTTTTGGCACACAGTTTTATATCAGCAAATATATATATATTCCGGCCACCTTGTTTTTAGAGAACATGTCAGAGACCGAGTCCGAATATGAGCAGGATTATGATAGTGACTCTACACTGGAGGTCAATGTGCCTAATGTGCCACAAAGGTATCACAGGGGTGGCAAGAGTGGACAGCATGTTAGGGAGGAGCCTACCTCTTTGGCTCAAATGCAAGCTTGCCCGCTTGCCATGGATTGTTTTCAGCGCCAAACATGTTACCAATATTGTGAGATGATCTCACAAACTCAGCATCATCAGGAACTGGTCCATCTATTTGTCCTTAACTTACAGGATGGTCATGTGAACCTTGCCGTAGTGGATTTCACTTTGTCACCCGACACTATTTCTTAGGCCACCAGAATACCAAATGTGGGGGAGGAATGGAGTAAACGCCAGATGCTAGACATATATTATTATATGTCAAGCTCGCATATATCAGACACTTGAGCATGGCCTTTCCTTTCAGATACCTGAAAGATGAGTTTGCACCATTGATAAAACTCATCATTCGGTATTTCAGCTGTGAGGGCAGATTTTCACGTCTCTATGCGTACCATGTACATTTGTTGATGCATTTCACACGGGTACGTATGATGAGCATTCCATTTTTCATGTGCCGAAACATAGAGAGGATGGTACCCTTAGTCAGAGGAAGACCCTGGCACATCAACACAGGAGCAAATATCACTATGCATTGATCAAAATCATAGTGAGCCCAGTTGCACCAGGTATGCTTGGAGGATTTCATCTCCCGTGATTTCTTTTCCACGCTACAGCCTCCTCCAGAGATCGTCCATGATGAGGGAGGGCCTTCACAGTAGTTTGACATTCATGAGACCGAGCATGTTGATGCTCCAGCATATGTGACATATCAGAAAGGCCCCAGGGCCTTATTTGCAGCTACACGATGAGTACTTTCTCCACCCGAGGTGGAAGGGGTCTCGTTAACATCATCACCAGAGCGAGTATTATCTCCACATCATGTGGAAGGGGTCTCGCTTCCATCTACAGCATAGGTACAGAGTCAAGACAGGGGTAAGAGACCCATGGTTGATGAGGGTCCTTCAGGAGTTCAGGATACGGTATCATTGGTGTTGATGCTAGTTCGCCCAACTCAGAGCTTAAGGAGATTATCCAAGAACAAAGGGCCAAGAATGAGTCGCTGCAAAAGAAATTACAGATGGCTAAATGGGTGATCAACTACTTAGAGCAGTGCAACAAGAAGTTGGAGGATGAGCATGAACTTTATGAGCTGCGCAAGATTCGGGAAGACCGGGAATTGGCTCGTAGGAGACCCGGTGATTTGACACCTATTGATCGGGAATCGATGCTCATCCGGGTGAACACTCACTTGGAAAAGTTGTTGGCAAAGGCAGACAGGGACAAGGACATGCTTCGCCACATGAAGACTCACTATTGGGCTCACATGCATGTTTGCAAAGCGAGAATGAAGGTCCTCAAAAGGCGTTTGAGCAAAGCACAAAAACAACGCAAAAGGCCTGATCTGCTTCGATTTTTGGTCGAGGCTTCTCTAGTTGAACATGATACATGATGGAGGGTCTTCACTCCAATTTTGGGCACGTTTGGAGAAAATTTTGTCATTTCAAAATTTTTGGCTTGCAAAACAGGATTTTGGGTTTTATGCATCGCGCTCAGCACGCGACCCACAAAATGGAGAGGTCCAAATCACAGGTGGCTTACATTTTTGGTTTTTTTCATGATGAAATACACATGCTCAGCAATTGCCAAGGAATTTCATCAAGTTTTGGGTGATAAAAAACTCAAAAAACATCATAAAAATCACCTTTCTGCCACTTTTTTGCATCAGCAGGTAGTACTTCTGGGAGAATTCACTTTTGGAGGGTCAAATGGAGACCAAATTGAAAAATTCCACTTGTGTTGGAAAGTAGACATCCAGACCTTTCCAACATTCCCGCTGGAGCTCAATTTGGATGTTAGGAAGTGCCCCAAAAGTAGCTTCAAATGCGCGCGGTGCAGAGGGCTCAGGCACGCGGCGCACAGGGTGTTTTGGCTCAGTTTTCTTCCTCAGCTCTGCGAATCAAGCCAGTTTCACCTATTTTGACTTGTGATGGGATTTTTCACCCTCCTTGATGTAATTATTAGATTTTTATGTTTTTATGACACTTATTTACCTATTCTAAATGATTCATTCATAAAATAGCAAAAATGTAATGAATGAATTGGTTTCCTAGCTTATAGA
>APFE030886263.1:39900-59662 GCA_000404065.3 Pinus taeda
GCTTTATGTCTTGATGGTGTGTTTCTCTTAGTACTTGTAATTTGTGTATGTGCATCATTATCTCTATTGAATCTTCTATTATTAAGCAAATGAAGTGTTAAGGTAGAATCCATGAAATTGCTATGCTCTGCCTTTAAATTTGTTTAATATTCTATGTTTTCTTCAGTTTAAGGAGAATCCTTGAGACCTCTTGCTCTCCTTAGCCTCTAACTGGTCTGATCTATCCATCTCATCTGCTTTAAGGCATCAAAACAATTGCCTATCTTGCCCCAAGTGGACCTCTGAAAAAACTGTGCCTCATCCTCGCACCCAAAATTGCCTTTCCCTTGATTTCAACAAAATCATAAAAAATCAATTCTAAACTCTTTGTAATTAATACCTAGCCTAAAATCAGTCATCAATTCGGTCATCTCGAGCCTTTTCGATTATCTTTTGCTAAGTGTGACCCGGAGAGAGCCCTCTCCTGTCCTCGTAGGGCTAGCTACGAGGTTGCGCGTGGTTTGATGTGGCCTTGTGTCTTGCCTTATTTCATCCTAAGGCAGATTTGAGCGCTAACACGTAGGTGGGAAACTTCAGCTTGATTGGATACTCTGATTCAGACTTCGATGGAGACAAATAAACTGGGGTATCTACTTCAGGTTATGCTATGAGTCTTGGCTCAAGAGCTGTCTCCTAGAGATCAAGCAAACAATCAGTTCCAGCAAATTCCACAATAGAGGCAGAATATGTGGCCGCAGCTGAGGCAACGAAAGCAATTGTGTGTCTCAGGAAAAATCTTGAAGATTTGCAGGTAAAAGAAGTACAATCGACTCCACTCATGATTGACAATACCTCGGCAATAAAGTTGGCCAAGAACCCAAAGTTCCATGATCGAATGAAGCACGTCAATACTAAATATCGTCTGATTCAACATAATATTGAGGCCAAAACAATCCATCTCCGCCATTGTTCCACTAATAAGCAAATTGCAGACATCTTCACCAAAGCACTTGGAAGAAAAAACCTTGAAAGATTCAGAATGATGATTGGACTCACCAACATCCCTTGAGATTAAGGGGGGGGGGAATGTTGACGCCGAATCATAGGGATTGGGTGAACAACTAAAATTAATGTAAATAAATAATAGAAAAGATGAAGAGTCACCGGGAGATGAAATTAACAGTCTTTCGCTCATGTATATAATAATGATCAACCTGAATGAATATTATGATTTGTTTTGAGGAGTTACCTCTTGGTTTGACAGCTTCTAGACTCCGAAAGATTGATATACTGATTTGAACAGTAAATGAGAGTACCTCACTCTCTGCTTTTAGCCTCCATACAATTTCTTTGCATAGTGCCTCTAAACCAAAGCCTTTGAGCACTCCCTTCCTGGATGTGCTTGTCCTGCTGGGAAGAACTATCTTCCTCCTTGACTTCATGCAAAAATCCTGCGAAGAAGGTCACAGAAGGTAGTTTTAACTTCTTTTCCTTGATCATTGATCCAAGGTGGCTCAAACCAATGTGAAGTTACATCTGCTTCACAAAATTTTCATTTGTACCTATTTGACATACTATCAACAACAACTGTTAACAACAATTGTTAACAACAACAAGATTACAGACAACACCTGGATGGCCTAAACTCTTTCTTCATCAAAAGAAATAGATTTCACATCTTTTGAACACCTCCATGTCTTTAAATCTACATACAAATGATTGACTAGATAACAAGCCAACAAAACATGCCTTTAAAACAATTGACCCTTCAAGTCAAGCATGTAGAAAAATAATTCTATAGTTCTTTTTCAAAGATGAAACACTTCACCAACGTCTCAACCTTGGAGACCAAATCAAATTTTTCCAAGTCAATATTACATGACATGCATGTTTACAACAAAGTAATCAACTCTCCAAGTTAATCACACATACATGTTCAAATACAAGGAAATCATCAACATCCCTGTGTTCATGCATTTCATGCTTATGCTTGTGTTTCATCCTTCAGCTTTCGCTTAAGCACACTGTACTTTCGAAGTTGAAATGAATATAATGTTGCACCAACAAAGTGAGTCTCCTACTCAACTTTTCCATTCATTGTCTTGGTTGAATCCTGAAACTTGCATCTCATTAACAAAGAAATGCATAATTGTTTTGATGCATTTTCAAAAGACATGCAACCTTAATTGGATAAGAACTCTAACAATTTCTTACCAATCCATTTCAAAGGTCCTAGATTTGTCTGCACATCAACATCTGCATGTGAATCATCCTAAAACACATCATTTATGGAAACTTCCTTTCCGTTCTTGCCATTTTCTCTTTCCACCTTCTTCAAATTTTGTGGAAGCATTGTTGGATTCAGAGTCCAACATTTCGCAACAATATGTCCTTTCTTATGGCAGTAAGTGCAAGACATGTGCATCCTCTTGACAGCATGATTTGCCTTGTCCAGTGGACCTTTGGCTCTTTACTTCTTTTCCTTCAAATGTTTCGTGTATGTGGCCATTGTCTTCCAACATCTAGAAACATTATGGTTATTCAAACCACAAAAGGAACATGCAATTCTTTTCCCATACTTATATGGAAATTTACCATTCTAAAAATAATCAAAAGGAATATGATTAGAACCAGATTTATACCTTTCTTTTTAACCTTTCTCACCTTTATGAGGAGGTGAATCAAATGAAGAAGTGGCTCCCTTTGGAACACCATCAATCTCTTCAAGGCTTTCAGAGTTTCCACAACTCTCTGGTTCAAGTGCATGCTGATATACACCTTCTTTCTGCAAAGTATGCTTCACACTATTGCATTCCCAAGAATACAATCTTCACACTCTTGAGGTAGAAGACCTGAAATGAAACTCCTTCTTCAAACTATTTCAATTGTCTCCATGGAAGCTTTGGAACTTTCTCCATAAGATTGTCCATAGCCAAGACCCAAATACTTAGGCATTTCCTCAACCACTATTGGCTCAACAATACCCTATGCATGTTTTCCCAAGCCTTTTGCTTCATAGCCCATATTGGACAATAAATTGGACCCTATGCCTCTGGTATGTTTTTCAAAAGAACCAACATAAACATTCTTAGAAGAACTTCAAGACAAACAGGAATTGTTTACCTCTTCTTCAAGCTGATACTTGACCAAGGCTTCTTTGGAAACAAAGAGCTGTGTCTCCAACTCATGCATCCTTTTCAAGTTTATATTTGCAAGATGAAGTTGCCCCTCCATTTCCTGCAATTTGTTAGAAAGCAATTGCTTCTCTTCCTTCATGGAATTCAACTGCTCTCGAAGTATGATGCTCTTCCTTCCATCCTCATACATTTCTCTTACCATATCCATCATGGTGAACAAGTCTTGCTTCATGTATTCATAAAAGAATCTTGTGAAGAAAGAAGAATTTGAGGACTCACTTGTAGAAGTTATCATTATGAAAATGAACAAAAGTCAAACAAGATTAACAAAGAGCTTATTCAAGCAACCTTTTGAAACAACCATCTTGTGCTTCAAGGATTGCTTTGAGGTCCTTTGGGATAAGAAGAATGCCTTCAACCCTTCTTCCTTATTGTCCTCTCCTGGACTTAGCTATCAGTAGCTTTCCCTTCACCTCTGCAAACTCAAACAACAGTCAGTTTACAAACAATCAAACATCAAATTCCTTGCTACTATTTGAACATATTTCAAGTCAAACGAGAATATACATTACTCTGTCAATCAAGCATTCTGATTTGGTACTACTTGCATCATGATAGCCCCTACTTCATGATACAACTTGCTATGGTATAACTTACTCTGATACAACCAGATTTGATACCACCTTCTTTGAAGGTGGGTTAATCAACCTGAGGCTCTAATACCACCTGATCTGAAATGGGGCACTAAAAGCTTCTTGTTAGCTTACAAGAACCTCGCCCACTCCAAAGCTTAAATAATTTCCAAGATCTATGCTTACGATTGAAAATTTGTGGAATTAAAGGACTTGAAAGAGGTGTATGATTATGTTTGTTTTTAGACTGTTTATGTGCTTTGTGTTCTTTACTTATGCTGATATTTAAATACATGCAATGGTAAAAAATGCAACAAATAAGTAAACACAAAAGACAACAATGTAATATGGAGTTCACCTTGATATCTTGGGTTATGTCTCCTTGAGCTGTAATCAACTCGATTAGGCTCTTTGGGATTATGGTAAACTTCTTTTACAAGTTCTGCACTCAACTCCAAAAGGTTACGACTGAACCATTGGGCTTAGAATACCATTTTTTTCCTTGGTCGTTTGGCTCTCTGGCTCTCGGCTCTTGGGTCTCTGGCTCTCGGCTCTTGCTCTAGCTCTAGCTCTAGCCCTCGGCTTTGGCTATGGCTCTTGGCTCTGGCTCTAACTTTGGCTCTCGTCTCTGGCTCTAGCTCTGGCTTTGGCTCTGGCTCTTGCCCTAGCTCTAGCTCTCACTATGGCTTTGGCTCTTGGCTCTGGCTCTAGCTCTGGCTCTCAGCTCTGGCTCTCTAGCCTTCTATGCTCTGCAAACCTACTGTGCTCAGCTCTCTATGAAATCATCCCTTTGCCGTTGCCCCAACCTCTCGTGGCTTCTCGGCTTTCACGAGCTTTTGGTTTCGCTCGACCTCCAAGCGACCCCTTCTCAATTGCACTCTTTGTGTTATCTCTCGGCCTATGATTGGTCCTCCATCAATTATGTTATTTGTGTATTTGTAACCATTTGGTTATAGTCCTCTCACACCTGGAAACTTGACTATTTCACAAAAGAATCAATTTTCAATTGGAATGAACAGGTGGGCACAGGAAACTCGGTCATTTGGCCTTCCTATGCAAAAATTTCGAATTAGGCAGAATACACAGGAAACACACGAAAAACACATCATGAGCCATTTAATTAGACTTAAAATAATATGTAATCGCCCTTAAAATCCTATCGGGTCTGCATTTCCATTGCATGTCGCATATCACGCTGTGTAAGGCCAAAAAACCCAATAGACAGAAAATACACAGAAAATCTAAAATTCTAGATTTCAAAATTTATGCAATCGCATCCTTAAGTCTATTGGGTCTGTGTCCTAATTACAAATCACAATCGCATATGTCAACAACCCTTTATATTGGGGATCCACCAGTCGCCGATCGCCAATCGGCAATAACAGCGCATTGCATATCGCTATCGACCCCATCGCATCAACGTTATCACTAGTCGGTGCCATCGCACATTAGTGCTATCGCATATCAACAAGTCACATGGTCACCAGTCTTGGTCCTTTTCCTTTGGATTTAGGTGATATTGCGATGAGATCTCCACCATTGATCAATGATCTCCGATCCAACTGATTATAGTCATTTCAAATGGCACATTTGCACAAAGATTACCTGCCCGAAAAGAGTAATTTTCTCTCTCCTACTGTGTGCTACGTGTCAGCTGGTGTATGGATTCAGGTGCAACCCTTCTAATACCATTTACTACCCTCCTTCTGGAACTCAAAAGGTTTAGCTTATTTTTCATAAAATCTTCGGATCCGCTTGGTCAATACTGCCCATGTGCTTTTCAATGTAAAGCGTACTTTATAAAGGTTTTAGCACTTAACAGAGGTTTTTAGTGCATAAGGCTAATATTAAACCTTAGGCCAAATTTAATAATAAATGCCTCCTTTTCTAAGGACATTGGGAAAATCTTCTTTTTACAATAACTCCTTCGTCCGAAGTCCGTTTTGGCATGTTCAAATTGCGTTGGATTCAAAATAAAACAATCTACGAAATGAGACTATTTTCAAAATCATCCAATGAATTCCATTTTTCCTCTGTGAGGAGAATTCATAGACTTATAAGTCTATGTTAGATCCATTTTGGATTAGTTATGCCACCTGGGACACATTTGTGTTCCTTAAGGCGAGCGTGCCAAGATTATTTTGGAGGTGCACTATAGTTGGTCCGCTGGGCATTTCGGGGTACAGAAAACAGTGACAATGCTGTAAACATATTCTTATTGACTGAACCTTTGAAAACATGTTGGGAAGTACATTAGATCCTACACTACCTGTGCCATTGCCAAACCAACCATCCAGAAGCAAGGCATATAAATTCCTCTTTCTACTCCTAGTTTACGTTAGGAATCCATCTCTATGGATCACGTGTCGGGCCTTTTGTCTACTAAGCATCGCAATGACTGTGTTTTCATGGTCGTCGACAAATTCTTTAAGATGACTATTATGGCGGCCTTAAAGAAGAGTATCACATCAGAAGCCACTGGTAATCTCTTCTTTGAACAAGTGTGGGTACATTTTGGGATCCCACAGTCCACTATCTCATATGGGGACAATAGGTTCCTAATTACATTTTGGTCAAGTCTATGGTTGATGTTGGATACCAAGCTCACTAAGTCAATGACTTTCCACCCCAAAACTGATGGCAAAACAAAGGTCATCAATAGGATGATTGTACATATTATGCATATGTACAACTCGAAGCATCCACCCACATGGGATGAAAGCCTTCCCTATGTCCAGCACAACTACAACACTACTCTGGTCGCAACTCCTTTCTAGTGGGTGTAAGGACTCTGGACACCACATATCCCCACAATGGTATGATATTGTCCACTTTGGGCCTAAGCCCTCATGGATTTGCTTTTGGACTTACCCCAAAAGGCCTCATACCAATGGAGATATTTGTCCATCCTTATATACCCATGATCCTCCCCACTTCTAGTCAATGTGGGACTTTGGTCGTATACCCAACAGTGGGGTTAGGATTCCAACCACTATTTCCCATTGATGTGGTCGTACCATTTGCAGCTACTGAGGTAGATTTAGCTCATCTCCAGTCCAAAGTTGTTAGGGGTAACAACTTCATTGAGCACATTCACCACATCTGCCAACAGGTTGGTCACATATTGGACAGAGCTAGTGCTAAGTACAAGCAACATCATGATAAACATCAGGTGCCACACAAGTTCCATGTGGGGGCCATAGTTGGGTTACATTTGCAGAAGGAGTGTCTCATTAGGCCCCACCGCAAGGTTCACCCACTCTGATATGGGCCTTAGACCATCACTAAGGTTGTAGGGGACAATGCTTTGGAGCTTAGGATTCGATGATTCATTGCCTTACAACTACTGTTCAATTTGGACCACCTTCAACCATACTTTACACCATTACTAGACACATCAGACATTGTAGAACAACTCACACCAACAGAGTTAAACCGAGACTGCATGTAACATACCACAACTAATCAGATCATGGACATGAAAATCAAGAACACTCACCAACAAAAGATCCAACTGTATCGATTTGTCAAAGTTGGCCAACTCCTACACCAAGGTAAGTGGCTCATGAGGGACCATGTTAAGTAGAAGTTTTCCCATCTCATGGACACACTCAATGTAATGGTGACCATTGCTTCCTAAGGGGGGAGGACTGATCCAGGTGTACATTGGTGGAAAACCACCTATTCCACTTGAACCCCCATCGCTGTTTCTTTTCAGTTTCCTTAATTGTAGCACAACTTACTATTTTTTGCAGTTTTTCGGGTCCTAAACTTTCAGAGCCGTTTTGAGGGACGAAAATATGTTTTTAGGGAAAACAGAGAGACTCAAAAAGTCTAAAAACATTAGTTGTTTTTTTTTCCTCCTCTCAAGATCTTCGAAACAAGATATTATGATAGCCAAATGGAGATCGTATGCCAAAGTTATGACCCTAGGAAGTTAATGTACCAATTTACCGAAACAGGGCTCACAATTTTGGTGCTTCATCTCTTAGGGTTAGGATTTGAATGTTTATGATTTTCCATTGTTTCTCACTAATAAATAGGCCTTTGAGCCTCATTATAAGAAAGTTTAAAGGCATGTAGCCACCACATCTCTTCTTATAGATAAGATATCACCACCTGAGCTAGTATACTTTTTATTTCTATATGTAAGCATATTTCAGTTCTTTAATAGTAATGAAATGAGAACGATGAAATGAAGAGGGAGATTCAAGAGTTGTTGCAAAAATGCCATATTAGACCAAGCTCATCACCCTATGAGAGCATGATCGTATTGGTATAGAAGAAGGATGGGGCCTAGAGACTCTGTATTGACTATCGAGCACTGAACAAGATCACTTTCTGGAATAGGTACCCAATCCCATAGATTGATGACCTTTTGGACTGACTGAACGGGGCCAAATATTTCAGCAAGATTGACTTGAAGTCTGGTTATCACTGGGTGCCTATCAAACCTTATGATGTGTGGAAGACTGCCTTCAATCCAAGGAGGGCCTTTTTGAATGGTTGCTCATGCCTTTCGGGTTAACGAATGCCCTTGCAACCTTCATGAGATTGATGGAGGACATCTTGCAACAATTTGCTAATGAATTCATGGTGGTGTATTTAGATGACATCTTGATCTTGAGCTAGAGTTGGGAAGAGAACCTCCACCATATTTGAAAGGTCCTTAAAACCCTACGACAACACAATTTGTGTGCCAATTTGGAGAAATGCACTTTTGGCATGACCCGGGTTCAATATCTAGGGTACATCATTGATGAGTAGGGTGTGCATGTGGACCCTGCCAATATACAATTCATTCGGGATTTGCCAACCCCAACCACTCTAACAGAGCTTCACAACTTTCTCGATCTTGCCAATTTCTATCACAAGTTCATGTTGGGGTTCTCTCTTATCACTTGGCCTTTAAGTCAAGTCACCAAGGGTGGACCGAAGGAAAAGTTATTTTGGTCTAAAATCCAACATTACTAAACCTACAACAAACATTTGAGATCGAGACAGAGTCCTTTGGCTATTGGTGCAGTCCTTACTCAGTAGGGGCATCTAATGGTATATCAAAGTGAGACACTTTCAGACAGAGTCTGTAAGTATCCCACCTATGAAAAAGAGGTGTATTCCCTTGTGTAGGCCTTCCAACAATGGAACCATTACACTCTGGGGAAGGCAATGATCATCCACATAAACCACCAACCCCTACAGTTCATACATACACAAGGGAAGATGTAGAACGATCTCCATCAGAAATGGTCCACATACTTGCAATAGTTCCATTTGAAAAATAAGTACAAGAAGGGTAACATCAACAATGTTGCAGACTGCCTAAGCCAACCAACAATCGTGGCACTGACCACTCTACTTGACTCTTGCAGGCACGAGATTGTGGGGTGGCCGCATCTTTAGAAGAGTGATCCAGAATTCGGCAGCACATACCAGACACTCCTGGAAGGTAAGAAAGTTCCAAATTTTCACCTCCAGGATGCACTGTTATCCCACCTAGGACACATATGTTCCTTCATGCGAGCATGCCAAGATGATTTGGGAGGCACAATACAGTCGGGTTGCTAGACAGTTCAGGGTAGAGAAAACAGTGGTAGTGCTGCAGAAGTATTTTTATTGGTCGAACCTTCGACAACATGTTGGGAAGTACATCAGATCTTTCCTTCTTGCACCATTATGAAACCTACCATCAAGAAGCAAGGCCTATATACTCCTATTCCTACTCCTAGTCGACCTTGGGAATCAACCTTGATGGATTACATGTTGGGCTTCCTTCTACTAATCATGACAATGACTGTGTTTTCATGGTCATCGACAAATTCTCTAAGATGGCCATTATGACATCTTTCAAGAAGAGTATCACAACATAAACCACTGCTAAGATCTTCTTTGAATGAGTGTGGGTACATTTTTGGATCCCGCATTCCATTATCTTAGATAGGGATAGCATGTTCCTATGTACATTTTGTTCTAGTCTCTATTCGATGTTGCATACCAATCTTACTAAGTCTATGACTTTCCACCTCCAAACTGACGGCCAAACAAAGGTCATCAAAAGGATGATCGTACACATTCTGCTTATCTACAACTTGAAGCATCCACACACATGGAATGAAAGTCTCCTACATGTCTAGCACAACTACAATAAATCTATTTATAGCTCAACTGGCCACAACCCCTCTCAGGTGGGGTTGGGATTCCTGCCACTATGTCTAATTGATGTGGTCATACCATTTGTAACTACTCAAGAAGATTCGACCTATGTCCATTCTGAAACTGATAGGGATTACAACTTCATTGAGCACATTCAACACATCCACCAGTAGGTCCATGACATATTTAACATAGCTAATGCTAAGTACAAGAAGCGTCATTATCAACATCGAGTGCCACATAAGTTCTAGGTGGGCAACATAGTTTGGTTACATTTGCAGAAGAAGTGCCTTGTTGGGCCCCACCACAAGCTTCACCTACTCCAATATGGGCCTTACACCATCACTAATGCTATAGGGGACAATTATTTCGAGCTTAGCATTCACCCGATCCTTGGCCTCCAACCAATGTTAAATGTGGACCACCTTTGACCATACTTTCCACCATTACTGAACACATCAGAGATTGCAAAACAACTCACACCAATAGAGTTATACTAAGACTATATAGAACATGCGAAAACTGATCGAATCATGGAAAAACAAATCAAGAACACTTTATAGAAGAAGATCTGACAGTATCAGGTTGTCAAAACTGGCCAACTCCTGCACCAAGGCGAGTGGCTCATAAGGTACCAAGTTCAGCCACTCAATCCAATGGGGACCATTGCTTCCCAAGGGGGGAGGACTGATCTAGTTGGAAATTGGTGGCCACTTTCCTATTCTACTTGGATCCCAACCATTTTTTCTTTTCATGTTCCTTAATTGTAGCCTAAATGACTATTTTTGGCAATTTTTTGGGTGCTAAACTTTCGAAGTCGTTTTGCGAACTAGATGATTTTTTTAGGGAAAACAAAGAGACTACAAAAGTCCCAAACCAATGGATAGGTTTTATTTCAACTTCCTCTTTGAGATATTTGAAATAAGGGATTATGATAGCCAAACATAGATCGTATCCCAAGGTTAGGACACCATGAAGTTGATGTACCAATTTACCCAAATAGGGCCCACAGTTTTGGCGCTTCATCTCCTATCATTAGGTTTTTGGATGTTTAGGGTTTTCCATTGTTTCTCAATAATAAATATGCCTTTGAGCCTCATTCTAACACAGTTCTGAGACATGTAGCCGCGATGTCTCTTCTCAAAGATAAGCTACCATCACCTGAGATAGTTCATTTTTATTTTTGTATGTAAGCATATCTTAGTTCTTTGATATTAATGAAATGAAGTTTTATTTCTACTACATCTCTATGTATACAAGCATTTCCATATTTTTTGCATTCCTGCATAAGTCTGGATCAATGGTATCAGAGTAGTATGATCTTTCTCTCCTTTTCTTTGCATGTCACCAATGTGGTGAGGGCATAAGGAGTTAGGGCTCGATCTTGTTGAACCTTTACAAGACTAGCCTTGCAAAACCTGACGACATCCCATGGTGGAAGAAAAAAAAGTCAAGGGGGCATGAGATCCTTTCAAAATAGTGCTCAAGGAAGCCCTCGAGTGAAAAAGGAACACAATGATAGATAAAATTTCCATTTCCTTCGACGAATACCCATAGGAAACACATATTCATTCAACAGCCACTCTGGAGGCACCAATCCTTTTAAGGTACAAGTTAACTTTGATAATGCCATATTCGAGGGCCAGATAGATGAAAACACTGTAGATAAATGGTTAAATATGTTGGTAGGATATTTTTCGGTTCATGACATTTCCAATCGGGAAAATATTACTTTTTCACTTCTAAAATCCACCCCACATGTCAAGGATTGGTCGGAAACCTAATATGAACAAAAGGACGAGAGAGAATCCTCACTATTTTCAATCACACCCACCTAGAATTCTTTCTGAGATGCCATCAAGGAACAATATTACCCTGTCGGGATCTATGGAGATAAATACATAAAGTGGACCATTCTACAACAGGAAAGGGACCAAGATGTGCCGAAGTTTACAAATGTTTTCCACACCCTTTACACAAAGCTCGGTATCAAGGATTCTGAGCAACATTTGGTACTCAAGTACTGTGGATACCTACACAAGTGCATATAGGACAAGATGGAGTTCCTAGACATCTCCTCACTCAGCACGGAATACTTATACATTTCCAATATTGAGGAGAAGTTTAAACAGAAGAATCGAGACTCTGGATATGCATGTCTGAACCAAGGAAAAGGTGCCCCCAAACAGCTGAGGTCACCCAAGACAACCCACCGAAGCCACAAGCAAAGAAAAACACCATGAAGACAAAGATGGACATGGAAAATGGTGTGAGTTCCATAAGTTCTCTACTCACACTACAAGTGAATGTCGGACCAAGCTGTCACTGGTCGACGAGCCGAAGGCTTCCGAATCAGACCCATGTTCTAACTCTGAGTCGAAAACCTACAAGGGCAATGAGAAATGGAAGTAGATCATTGATGTGGAACCCAGTGCCACGGTGGCCACCACTAAGATCCATAAGAATGAGTTTGAAGATCCAAAGGAGGGGGAACTCCTATTCCACTCACAAATGTGGGTGAAGGTTTCTTTGCTACAGTTCGTTATCGACAATGAGAGCCAAAAGAACCTCATTTCAATAGAGGGTGTTAAGCGGTTGGGCCTACCAACTACAACACATTCGTAGACGTACACCATTGGGTGGCTTCATTTGGGATGATATCTCTGTGTCAACTAATAGTGTCGCCTTCCCTACAACATCAAGGCCTTCATGGATGAGGTACTATGTGATGTTTCTCCTCTCAAAGTTTGTGATGTATTATTAGGAAAACCATAGATATCAAAGTGACATGTTGTATATGAGTCTAGAACTCACTCTATAATTATTACTTTGGGTGATAAGTTTTACATGATACTAGAGGTAGCCCCACCTACCATCATCTCTTTGATCACTGCAAAGAAATGCAGTAAGGTCATTTTCCAGACCATGAAATTTGTTTTCCTTTTCATTCACCCTCAAGGAAAGAAGAAGATTTCTTGCCACGACTTCCACATAGGGATCCTCTGCACAATAGTAGCAGAGTGAAAAGGTCGTGGAGGAGTAGAAGGACATTTTCTCCTCACCTATAGGGGTACCTCTGCACTACCAGGTCAAGCACTCTATTGATCTGACCTCGGGTGCATCACTACCCAATGGACCAACCTATCAACACTCTATTCTAAAGAAAAATGAGATCAAGAGGCATGTTAAAGAGTTGTTACAGAAAGGGAACATCAGGCCAATCTCATCACCCTATGAAATTTCGATCGTATTGATGCATAAGAAGGGCAAGACGTGGGGACTCTGTATTAACTATCAAGTGCTGAACAAGATCACTGTCAGGAATAAGTACCCAATCCCACTGATTGATAACCATCTGGACCAGCTCAAGGGGGCCAAATATTTCAACAAGATTAAATTCAAGTTAGGTTATCGCCAAGTGCCTATCAAACCCTCCGATATGTTGAAGAATTCCTTCAAATGTAAGTAGGAGCTTTTTGAATGGTTGTTCATGCCTTTCGAGTTGACGAATGCCCCCAAAACCTTCATGAGATTAATGGACGACATCTTGCAACCCTTCACCAATGAATTCAGGGTGGTATATTTAGATGAAATATTTATCTTCAACCATATTTTGGAAGAGAACTTGCACCACATTCGAAAGGTGCTTCAAAACCTGCGACAACACAAGTTGTCTACCAATTTGGAGAAATACATTTTTGGCATGACCTAGGTTCAATATCTAGCGTACATCATTGATGAGAGAGGTATGCATGTGGAACAAACCAAGCTATAAGTCATTTGATATTAGCAAGCCCCAAACACTCTAACAGAGCTCTGTAGCTTTCTGGGTCATGCCAATTTCTTTTGCAAGTTCGTGTTGCGGTTCCCTCATATCACTTGGCCTTTAAGAGAAGTCACCAAGGGTGGAGTGAAAGAACAGTCATTTTGTTCTGAATCCCAATAGAAGGCATTACCCGAGTTGAGGCATCACCTCCTCTCTACACCAGTGCTCACATTACCAGACCTACAACAACCATTTGAGATCAAGACAGATGCCTCTAACTATGATGTTGGTGTAATTCTTACTCAGCAGGGGCATCCAATGGCATATCATAGTCAGATACTTTTAGACATAGTATGAAAATATCCCACCTATGAAAAAGAGATTTATTATATTCTCCAGTCATACCCATAATGGAAGCATTATATTTTGGGGAAGGAAGCAACCATCCACACAAACCACCGACCCCTGTAGTTCATATAGACAAAAGGGAAGTTGTGGAACAATCACCATTAGAAATTCTCCACATACCTACAACAGTTCCATTTCAAAATTAAGTACAAGAAGGGTAGTGCCAAAAAATGTTTTAGACTACCTCAATTGACCACTGGTCATGGTGCTAATCACTATGCTCAACTCTTGTGGGCATGAGACTACGGGGTGGCCACATCTTTACAAGAGTGATCTAGAATTTAGTAGCACATACTAGACACTCCTAAAAGGTAAGAAAGTTACAAATTTTCACCTCCAGGATGCATTGTTATGCAACGTGGGACACATCTATGTTCCTTCAAGAGAGTGCGCCAAAATGATTTGGGAGGCGCATTATAGTCAAGTCGTTGGACATTTCGAGCTAGAGAGAACAATGGTAGTGTTGCAGAAGTATTTTTATTGGCTAAACCTTCGGCATGATGTTGGGAAGTACATCAGATCCTACATTGCTAGTGTCATTGGAAAACTAACCATCAAGAATCAAGGCCTATATACTCCTCTGCCTACTCCTAGTCAACCTTGGGAATCCATCTCTATGGATTACATGTCAGGCCTTCCTTCTACTAAGCATGGAAACGACTGCATTTTCGTGGTCGCCAAGAGATTCTCTAAGATGACCATTATGACAACATGTAAGAAGAGTATCACAACATAATCCACTGCTAATCTCTTCCTTGAACAAGTGTGGGTACATTTTGGGATCTTGTAGATTAGGAAAGTAGGTTCCTAAGTACATTTTGGTCAACTTTTTGGTTGATGTTGGATACCAAGTTCAATAAGTCCACAAATTTCCACCCCCAAACTACTGGCCAAAAAATAGTCGTCAATAGGACGATCATACACATTCTCCATATGTACAAATTGAAGCATCCACACACATGGGATGAAAGACTCCCCTATGTCCAACACATCTACAACAAACCTCTCCATAGCTCAACTAGACACAACCCCTTTCAGGTGGGGTTGGGATTCCAGCCACTATGTCCCATTGATGTGACCATACCATTCACAACTACTCAGGAAGATTTAGCTAATGTGTAGTCTGAAGGTGACATCGCTAACAACTTCATTTAATGCATTCAACACATCTGCCAGCAAGTCCATGACATTTAGGATAAAGCCAATGTTAAGTACAAGCAGTGCCATGAACAACATCTAGTGCCATGCATGTTCTAGGTGGACGATAAAGTTTGGTTACATTTACAGAAGGAGCACCTCCCTTGGCCCCAACGCAAGCTTCCTCTGCTCTGATATGGGCCTTACACCATCACTAAGGCTATAGGGGAAGATGCTTTCAAGCTTAGTATTCCACCATTCATTGGCCTGCACCCAATGTTCAATATGGACCACCTTCGACCATACTTTCCACCATTACTATACATGTCAGAAATTACAGAACAACTCACACCAATAAAGTTAAACTTAGACTACATGGAATAGGCCACAACTGATCAGATCATGGGCATGCAAATCAAGAACAATCACCAATAGAAGTTCCAACTGTATCATATTGTCAAAGCTGGCCAACACCTACACCAAGGCAAGTGACTCACCAAGGACAAAGTTCAGCAGAAGTTTCTGCATCTCATGGAGGCACTCAATGTAGTGGGGGGGAGGGGGGAGGGACTGATCCAGGTGGATATTGGTGGCCACCTGCCTATTCCATGTAGACCCCCATTGTTGTTTCTTTTTAGTTTCCTTAATTGTAGCACAACTTACTATTTTTGGGAATTTTTCGAGTCCTAAAATTCTGGAGCCATTTTGAGGCTCTAAAAGATTCTTTTAGGGAAAATATAGAGATTAGAAAAGTCTCAATCAAGATTTTCAAATTGCTTTCGGAATCATCTTTGAGATGTTATAAAAAAAGGTATTATGATAGCGAAACGAAGATCGTATGCCAAAGTTACGTCCCCGGGAAGATGTACCACTTTACCCAAACAAGGTCCATAGTTTTGGTGCTTCATCTCCTAGGGTTAGGTTTTCTGATGTTTAGGATTTTCCATTGTTTCTCAATAATAAATAGACCTTAGAGCCTCATTGTAACACAGTTTAGAGGCATGTAGCCATCATATCTCTTCTCAAAGATACACTTCAATCGCTCGAGCTAGTTGATTTTTATTTATGTATGTAAGCATATTTCAGTTCTTTGATATTAACGAAATGTTTTTTTATTTCTACTGCATCTTTGTGTATATGGACATTTATGTATTTTTTTGTGTTCTTGCATAAGTTTGGATCAATTGTTCAAAAATGTTTTGAAATTTGTATGTCCATTCAAAATTAACCCCTTTCTTCTGCAGGGAGGTTACTAAGTAAGCCAATTAAAATAACCCATTTATGAATTTGCAATAACATCTCGCGATACTGATAAATAATCTAACATCTACCACATCCTTACAAATTGGCCAAATAAGAATATATTTTACTTTTTTAGGATATACAACTATCCCATAATTATAATTACATGCCCCAAGTATTGAATTTTAACCTGGTAAAATTCACACTTACTAAACTTAGCATACAATTGATGTTCCTGAAGGGTTTGTAACACTAATTCTAAGTGTTGTTTATTCTCCCATGGTGTCTTAGAATAGATTGGAATATCATCGATACAGATTAGTAGGAATTTATCCGGATACTTACTAAAAATGCTATTTATCAAATATATAAAGGCAATTGATGCATTCGTAAGTCCAAATAGAAGTACCATAAATTCATAGTGCCAATGCCTAGTTTTGAATTTTTTTTGGATTATTTGCCTCTTTAATCCTTTATTAATGTTATTCAAACCTTAAGTCTATTTTGGAAAAACTAGTTGTTCCCCTCACTTAGTCAAATAAATCATTGATTATAGGAACTGGATTTTTTTAGTTGTTAATTTATTCAGATGCCTATAATTAATGTGTAATATGCATGTACCATCCTTATTTTTAGCAAATAAAACTAATGATCTCCATGGAGAGCCACTCGGTTTGATATACCCTTTATTTAGAAAATCTTGGATCTGCATTTTTAAATCCATTAATTCAGGCACGCACATCATGTAAGGTGTTATAGGTACTGGTGCAACTCCTGGTAACAAAACTATAGAAAAGATAATATCTCTATTAGGTGGTAGTCATGGAATCTCATCTTGAAATATATATTTGTTTTCCTGAATCACCTTTAGATTATCTAGGGTTCTATTTTATCATTCTTTTCAATGATCCTCTACTTGAATAACAAACAACTCACACCCTTTTCTAGCACACATTTTTAACTGTAGGGAATATATCTACAGAACAAAGATGGGTTTGGGTATACTTTTTACAAATTGTATTTCACTGTTCTCCATAATATAGGTACAAATTTTATTTAAACACTTAACATTCACTCTATGATCTCCCAGCGAATCCATCATAACCATTATTTCATAAGAACTTAAAGGCACAATATTTAGGTTCGTAGTTGTTTTACTTCAATTTAAACCAATAGGGCATGCCTTCATGAAATTAGTAACTCTCCTCTTTGCGCTAGTAGTGAATTGAACCAACCAATAATTTTTGTATTTTTATATTTTACATTTTTTTTACTATTTTGGGACTAATAAAACTCAAACTGGCATTGGGATTTATGAAAAAAGAAACATATTAGTTAAAATTTTTACCTTCTATCTCCACCATGGTGAATTAATGATCAACCTGATGTTCCTCTAAGTCTTGTGTTAATCTGAGGAATGGTCCTAGCTACATCATTTACTATGGAAGCCCCTTGAATATTTTGTAGATTCTAAACATATTTTTTGTTATAAGGGAAGTTCTATAAAATATTAGGCTCCCCACATCCCCAACACTTTAACAATTCCCTTCCCTTCCCATTGAAACCTATTTTGCTCATATTTATCTGTCTAGATCTAGATTGAGTATGATCTTTTTGTGTCTAATTAGTGTTTCTAATGAAATTCTGACTTTCATTTTCATTACCAAAATTCTTAAAAGAATTAGATTTTACTTCGTTCCCTTCGTGTGTAGATCCATAGGGGCTTCACTAGAGGAGGAATACCATTGCACGTGGGTTCATATTGGAGGATATATGTTAAGGGAAAAATGACATAATATATTGCGGGATATATAGGGGGTAAAGGGTTTTTATTTTGGTGGGTATAAAAAATGGAGCTCAAAGTTAATGAAAAAATATAAAGGGATATAAAAAATATTAATGAAAAAATGGATGCCTACAATATCTAGTGGAAGTAGTGGTTATTTAAATTGGGAAGGTGTATTGGGTTCATATTGGTAGGGGGTTAAATAATGTGATTTTTAGAGATATTTTCCAATATGTTCTCAAATTAAGGGTATTTTTTAATATGCCATGATCACACATGATATTCCCGAGGTTAATTTAGTAAAGCCCCTGTGTGTAGATCTGTCTTTCCTTCTATTGGGACAAAATTTTACATTTTCATTTATTTGTTTAGCATTTTGGTGGTGTATTATTTCCTTATAAGTGGCCCCATCAACTGTTTTTGGGTTATTGTATTCAATTCTCTCTATGAAAGAGAGAGGAAGTTAGTTAATCAAACATTGTACATTGGATTCTCTTCTCGTATATAAGGCACATATCTCAAAAGGTGAGTAAATTTCACTGCTATCTCATTTATGGTCATTTGGACGAGTTTCAAATCATGAAATTATTTTTGCTTATTATCATAATATCTTTTAGTTAAGTATTTTTCATGGAAGAACCTTTGAAATTCTTCCTAGTTAATATTTTTGTGTTCCAAGTTATGTATAATTTTGGCTAATTCACACCACAAGGAATATTTTCCCTATAACTTATATGTAGCTAATTTATCCTTCAAATTATTGGGGTAATCATAAATTTGAAATTGTCGATTCATATTAAGCAACCTTGCCTCTATTCCTTCCTCTGATTCTTCGTCATTAATTTGGGGTCTAATTATCTCAAATTTCCCTTGCAACTCTACTTTTTGTTTCTTTCCTTGATTTAGAGGTAATTTAGTTGAAATGCACTCTTCCCCATTATTATAATTATCCTAATTACTCTCTCCTATTTCATCAAGATTCTTCCATTTGGAAGAATCTTCTTTGTCTTCCCTTTTCATTACTATTTCTACACTTTTAGGGTTTGATCTACCTGTTAAAATTTTTATGCGTTTTTACTATTTAGTGCCAGTCTTTCATAATTTTTCATTTTTTGCATAGAGACTTACTAACTCAGTCCTCAGATCTCTTACTATGTTCATCAATTCCATTATAAGAAGTGGTGTTTATTGTCCCAACTGTACCCAGATTTGATCTTCGTCTATGTATCTCCCTTCTGGTGGATCTACCATTACTTCTTCTATTCTTTACTCTTTTTTCATAAAACAAAGCATTTATTGTATTAAATAAAATGATGGTTGAGCTCATAGGTCAGAGTGTTGCAACCTGTCACTTTGTTACCATATGTAACATGTTTCAAAATTTTATTGTTTCAACTTAAAGAAAGATTCAAAATTTACCATACATACACACATTCATACATATACATATACATATACATATACATATACATATACATATACATATACATATACATATACATATACATATATATATATATAT